>VYZT01020597.1:0-25488 GCA_013400735.1 Pomatostomus ruficeps
ATAGAGCCAAAACGGTATTTGTTTTGAAAATCTCTATTGATTTCTGGGGAGTGGGGATACTTTGGCAATTCTATTTTAATCATCTGTGAAATTGTCTTAAAGATATAACAGTGATACTATTTTAATTATAGGAAACATTTGAGGGAAACATAACAATCAAAGATGTGGCATTTAACTACCCAAACCGACCAGAGGTCAAAATCCTCCAAGGTTTAAATCTAAAAGTAGAAAAAGGACAAACTCTGGCTCTTGTTGGTAGCAGTGGCTGCGGAAAGAGCACCGTTGTTCAGCTGCTGGAGAGATTTTATGACCCACTTGATGGAGAAATGGTAAGTATTTTTGCAAGAACATGCCCAAAGGTTAAGTGAGGGTGTTCTTAATTGCTTTTATGTGATGTGGTAAGTACAATAGATATCTCTAGTTTTATTTTTTAAGTATTTTTATTGTGAAAGTTCAGCAGTGACTTATTGGGTCTCCTTAATTAAATGAGATGTATGTAAGTTCCAGTTTCCCACATTACAATGAATTAACGAAGACCTGTGTGGTTAAAATATACTTGGTCCACAGTCTAATGACGGTTTTGAATTCAGGGCAAATTTCCTGAGGTTTTTGTAATAAGAACACTTCAAAAGCTGATAAATATATATATATCTACTTCTGTATAATCTACTAACAGAATTTGCCATCTATGTTCTTTCAAAAAAAAGAAAGTGAACATTGACAAAAGTAATTTTTTCATAATTTTTACTTGTCAGGAACATCTTTATGAGTATGCCTGCTTATCAAGTAGTAGATTGTAAATATTTTCGGTAATTTTGGTTTAAAAAAAATATATATAGGGTTTCCTATACTACTTATTCAGCAACTTTACAACTTTTTTTCACATAATGGTACTGTCAGTTGCTGTTGCTCCTTGATGTAAATGTGCTCAGAGGTTTTGTCTGTAAAAGAACACACATTTTGGCCTGAATGAGGTGAGAATAAGAAGGATTTTAGAACTTGTCTCTGCAGAGGTACTCACAAAAGATAAAGCAATAATTAAATAAGGCCTAGATGCAATGGAAAAGATTTTTTTGAGGTTAGAAGTGCCCAAAAAGGTCTAGTGTAGAAAAATGATGTGTAGAAAGAAGCAGCATAGGTGCCCCAAAAGTGTGTTTAACAAAGTGCAACTTCCTTACCAATGTTTTTGACCTTGCGTTCATAAGTAACCAACAACAGTTTACTGAAGAGTAAAGCACAGACCTGTGGCATAGAAACCACAAGTGTGTTGGACTAATTCTCAAGCTGAGTTGCACTGTGAACTGAGTGAAAGGGGTTTAGCTTAAAGAAGTAATTGTCAGAACAGTTGTTCGTGGAAGTTCCCTCATTTCAGTGGATTTTGAATCAGGTTCATTATAACACCTTTTCTTTTGAAGAAAAGGTCATATTGGCTGAAAATTGACTGTTCTAACACGAACTGTGGAATTAGTAGATTAATCTTCTCCAACAGCCATGCTATGAAGGGGGCAATTCTTCAACTACCCGGCTGATCATGCCACCCAACACAGAGTCTGAGCACTGCACTGGGTCCCTCTAGTGGAGATGTAACAGCCCTTTTAATGTCCTGGTATATTTGTGTCCAAATTAAGGTGACTTGTGTAATTATGAAACTGATACATAAAGAGAAGAAAAATCTTTTTTATCTGATAGACAATGATAGCAATTCAGCAGACAAATTTAACAGAAGTATGAGAGAGTTTCCAATAAAGAAAACTGCAAATGACATGTTAAGGAACGCAGAAGTAAATTTCTTCTTTACAGATGCAAAATAGAGGAAAGTTTTCCTGCTGAAGAAACAATTGAAAGAACTTTACCCAAAGTACATTGAAGTTGCCTCAGAATATCCTATCTTCCACTGTCTTCAAAATCCTAATTAAATATTGGAGAAAAGGACTGAGGCAGCATAAGAGACTGTTCTTACTTCTATGAATTGTCAAATTTTGGAACATAGATGAGAAGGAGGGGAAAGGATTATGTGGGCTTGCAATTGGTATCTCTAAGGAAAGAGCTGCAATTGCTCAACTTCTGTGTATGAACTTAAAGTAAGTCTCAAATTCATATATAGCCTTGTGACTAAAATTTAAAATGTTTGCTTTCTCAGCTTTTTGATGGCAAAAATGCAAAGGCACTGAATATCCAGTGGCTGAGAGCTCAGATTGGTATCGTTTCACAAGAGCCAATCCTGTTTGACTTCACTATTGCTGAAAACATTGCCTATGGAGATAACACTCGGCAGGTGTCCTTTGAGGAAATTGTTAGTGCAGCAAAAGAAGCCAATATTCATTCCTTCATTGACTCGCTGCCAGATGTAAGTTATTCACTTTCTCTTCTTCTCAGAACTGGATATGACCTAAAGTGGCAGGGAAAAATTATGTTTGCTTGTGTCTATATTGCATCTGGGGTACAATAATTCTCTGAGATGAAAATAGATTTGAAATTATTTTTTAAATATTTTCCTTACTTAATTGTGTTTACATACTTATTTTCACTCTGGGAGATTCCACTGTCAGGTGGAGAGTGGAACATTTAAGATCTCAGGGAAGAAAACACACAATTATAACTAACTGAGAGCTGGTAGTAAGAGGTGGGGTTTTTAAAGCTGAACATTTCTTTTTAAGCTCCTGTCTGTCTCAAGCATATGTAAAAGATTCTGCTAGACTGATGAGTTTACACTTTTCTTCCAGTTATATCTAGTCAGAATTTAAATTTCTAGTATTCCTTTGGTCTGAAAATTACTAAAAATTTTTTTCACCTATATATATGACAGATATATAATAACGTAAGACTGAGCATCTTGGGTCAGATGAAAGGTCTGTCGTGCACAAAATCTTGTCCAATGCAGTGACCAGGAAGACGTAATTACAAGTATTCAGAAAGGCTAAAAATTTAATCACATTTCCCCTGAATTCTCTTCTCACTTTGCATGATTTGTCAGAGTTTGAATCCCACTATTGTCAGACTTCCACTGACCTTTGGTGTTGTGTCTTCTGATTGAGAATAACATTGCCATTTCAACCTTAGAGGGGCTTGTTACTTTGACTTTATTAAACACTTGATGTTATAAAGAAACCTGCTAGTAAAAGATCTATAAATCTGTGGCAGATAGAAATTCTGGTCAGTTGTTTTCAGAGAGCTGCTAGCATGGAATATGCAGATTATGGGTGGCTGGTGTGAGAGCTGATATGCTTCAATATATATCAGAACCGATTTTCATTCATAGCCTGAACTTAATGTATTGTTTCCAGAAATACAACACCCGTGTAGGAGACAAAGGAACCCAGCTTTCCGGTGGCCAGAAACAACGCATTGCTATTGCCCGAGCTCTTGTACGTAAGCCCCAAATTCTGCTCCTGGATGAAGCTACTTCTGCCTTAGACACAGAAAGCGAAAAGGTAACTTAAGTCTGAGCCAGGAATCTGGAATCTAATTTTTTTATTATTATTATTATTATTATGATTACTGTTTTTATTCCCACAGTTTAAAGCCAAAAGCTGGAAATATGGTGTCTTATGCAAATTATGTATTTAGACTAATAATAGACGAATATAAATGTCTTACCCCTCCTTGGGAAAAAAGAAAGTATTTTTTACATCTGTGTGGCAGTAGGCAGACTGAAGTTGCTATGAAGAATGCATTCCTTAGCCTAGAAGTCTTCAGGCTTCAACTGAGAAAGTGCTATCAAAATTGAATCAGGACACATAAACTGTAGAAGCCAAAAATATTGAGGATGCTGCCAGAGAACTATTTTTTTCCTGTGAAACTCTGAAATCTGGCTTTCATATGTTTTCTTCCTTCTCCCATTGTTCTCTGGTTCTTGCTACATGTTCATTGCTAAAACGAAAATTTCCAGTGAAAATTGCTAAAACATTTACTTCTTTTTTAAATCCAAAGCTGTAATTTTGGTACAACAGAAGTACAATCTGGCTGTAGAAAATTAACAGAGAGTCTACAGAAATACTTAAAATGAATGAGGCAAATATTATATCATATATTATAATCTGGAAAGTTGAAATCTTTCTACCAAGTTTTGATCAATTATAGGTATGAAAAAATGAGGTTTAAGGGGAAAATGCCATTAAATAATCACATGATTTATTGTTTTCTTTTGTTGATTATGTGCCAGTTAGGTATTGAAATTTAGTCCCTTATTTTACTTTGCATTAATAAACATAAGGAAAAAATACAAAAAAGTAGAGATCTTTTTAAATATTTTTCTATCAGTACTAACTTTAAGAAAACTGTGATTCATGAGACTCCCTGTGAAATCATGAGAACTAGTATGGTAGCAGTTGACCCAATAATATTGACTTTACTTCCATATGTAATTATTCAGTCATGAAAGGAAGCTGTGGAGGTCCCCAATTAAACCTCCTCTTCACATAAAGGCCAATACTGAACTCAAATTTAGATTACTTTATGCTGTGTCTGGTACGGTACTTGAAAATCTCGAGGAGATTCAGTAAAGATGTTTTTGTCCCTGTTCCAATGCTTAATTATCCTTGCAGTGAATCCTTTTTTTAGGTCCAGTCAGAACATCTCCTGTTACAATTTAAGACCATTTTCTCTTGTCTTCCTGCCATGCATCTCAGTAATGAGCCTGGTGCCTTCTAATTCTCTTAACTATCACAACATCATCCACTCTAACAGTTTGGACTCTGCCAACACAGACTAATTCTAAATCAAGAAGCTTGAGCAACAGATATTCCCTTTCCCTCAGTTGAGGTCTATCTCCCAAGAGCTGCCAGAATAGTTCACCTTTTGGTTTGTTCCCTGTGCAGATTGTCCAGGAAGCGCTGGATAAAGCTCGAGAAGGCCGCACATGCATCGTGATAGCTCATCGCCTCTCCACCATCCAGAATGCTGACAAGATCGCCGTGGTCCAGAATGGCACGGTCGTAGAGCTGGGCACCCATCAGCAGCTTCTGGCTGAAAAAGGCATCTACTATTCCCTGGTCAATGTTCAGAGTCGGTAATGCAACGTCTCAGCTAAAGGCAGTACTTATCTCTGAATTGTCACTGTAGCTTCTTTTGTCATTGTAATTATTTCAATATCAACAGTCAGTCTTGATACTTTTGGTTTTCTTCCTTCCTTTCATCAGTCATACAAACCCAAAAAATACTAAGTAAATGTGTACCAGCTTCTGACTACTAGTTTTCATTATTCAGACCTCTTTTCTGTGGCCAAAGCAGATGCCCATTGCACTCATGAAATTAGAAGCATGCTAAGACAAATGTAATTAATATTAGCTTGCTTTGAGCTCTTTCAAAAATCACCCTAATCAGGTGTATCTGGTAAGCAACTTGGAAATATTTTCATGCTCAGTAAAAATAGTTTTGCTCTTGTCAGAAATAAACCTCAAGCCTTATCCTCACTGTGTAAGACACAGTCAGACCTGGCCTGTCAGGCTTGTTACCAATTGCTATGAGAACTTACAGGTCAGCTGAAGCTTGATGCCAGATGTCTCTTGTTATGATGTGGAGTTTTAGCCTGGGATGTCAGCAATGGCCTTGAAAACATGGGCACGGGCTGAAAACAAAGGTCCCAGAACTGTAAGTACCTTACTGATGGTTAGTTACTCGTCACTGAAGAGTTGTAACCTTAAGAAATGGGGAAAAAGACTGCATGAAATGAAACAGAAATGAAACAGCAGATAAGAAAAAAAACCCAAGACCACAACTGATGGGCAAGATAAGGCATCTGCTGCAGCCTGGGAAAGTACTGTCTGCAAGTCTCTCAAAGTCCTAGGGGTCAGAAGTCAAGGACTAAGAACTCTCTAAAGACTGCAGTATTTTATGCAAGGTGAAAATCCTACATTTGGACTTGGAGGAGGGGGAAGCAAGGCATCCTTTTCAGTGTTAGCGTCCTTGGTTGAAGAGCTCCTGATCCGATCACTGCCGTGACTGAGACTCTCAATGACTGTAACCATCGGTGCTGAACTCTCGGCATCGGCTCTGGGATATTGTATATTATTTTCTAATATAGGATGGCTGTTAAGGGCTAACTGCTTTGAATATGGGGTAATATTGATTAATAATTATTAATAACTAAACATTAGAAATGTATTTTGTTAGTGAATATTTATACAGTAAAGTTTTGTTTTTAAGTTTAAAACTGTCTTGGTTAATCAATCATCCACAGTCCCATCATAACAAGTTCTGATTCCCTGAGATTTATGCATATGGTCTGTGTGACCTACATCTGGACATTTATACATACAGAGACAATCTGTAGGCAGATAGGCTCATGAATTAGGCTCATGTACTAATATCACTCCACAGAATGTTGATTGATGCAGTCTCACTATATTTCTCTTGAATCACTTACCTATTTTCTTTTGTTTCTGTCTTAGATGGAAAGCCAATTTGACTAGCAAATTTGTTTGTTTCTTGTTTATGCATTGCTTAATACAATAAGGTTCTTGTCCATCACTAGGGATATTGTTCTGCATAATAATATAAATAAGTGATACTTGCAACTGTAAGAATGAAATAGATACTCTTCAACATTATAGTCTGAAGATTCAAGTAAGAACATACTTAAACTGGTCTTTTTTTACTAAATTCTGGATGTTAGTATTTTGTTTTTAAACTAGAATTTTAAATTGTTGATGATACAGTTTCTAATGATTGGATTATTTCCCCAATTTATTTCAAGTATGCTTGATTTACCAGATCAATTTAGCTCTTCGTGAAAATCAAGATAGCACTTTAACTGTTTTACAACAAACATCTGAAAACCAGCTTTTTAGATTTTTGCCATATAATTTAAAATATATTTCAGAAATTCATGCCAAATGTAGAAACTTCCCAAAACAATCTATTTTCCCCCATCCTTTTCTTCTACATTTTTAAAGAAGTATTTGTTGAGACTTATGCAAAAGTTGGTATAATAATTCTAAATCCACTATAAATGCTTGAAGAGCTATGATGCTGCTCACTATTACATCCTTTTCAGAATTTTTTTTCAGAAGACCACAACAACCATATTACTACAATTGAGCTACCATTCAATACCTCATTGTGTAATTTTTAGGCACAAAGCCACAAGGACAGACAACAACACCACAACACCTCAAAAAATGTGTCCTTCATCATATTCTATTCATACACCTTTAAATTGCAATGCTTTACCCCAAGGAAGGGTTGACTGAATTAGAACAATTCTGCTTTAAGGACCATTATTCTACCCCATCTTTCCAAGGGGTGTAAGAGATCTTACTTCTCAGCTCAGCCTTTTCTGTTAGGCTCTGACCATTCTGGTTCCCCTTGATATCACAAGACACTTGTCTGAGCTCCAAGTCTTCCTTATTGGAGTAGTCAGCTCTTGTCTTTGCCCATAAGCACCCTGAACTCAGGATGATATGTATGTGTTGTTATTCTGAAGTAATAGGCCTTTTTTCCTCTGTCTTGTTCTTTCAAGAGCCTACAACAGTTTCAAGCACAGCTTATTGTTTTGAAGGGAAGTAATCTAATGTTTTCCCACACATTTTTTTGTGCTTCTTGACCCATTACCTTTGGAACAAGGCTTTAGAGAGGTGTCAGCGTTGACACCACCTGGGCAATCCTAACCACTTTGCAAGCAAATGCCACTGACTGTGGGGAAACAGAAAGCAAGTCTGATAGCCCTCCTGCCGAAACAGCTAATCAAAATAGAGTTCTGAGAAGAAAAAGAAGATTCAGGTCTAGAAAGTCATTCTTACTGCAGATTCTTATCTGGGTGTTAAATGCCACAGTGTCCTATTGCCCAGCTTTCTCCTGTTTATTTACTCCTCCTGCAAGGATAACTTACTGTCCCTTATGCAACAAGTATCTCACTACCAAACCCTTCTATAATTTCTGACATAGAGAGAGAGCATGAGTAAACCTCATCATTCTCCCTCACCTCAAGAGTTTCTGAAGGAGTATTACTCACCAATACCATAAACCACGTACCATGTCCAAAGAAAGACTATACATCAGTTCTGAATCTCCACTAGTCTCTTCTTCAGACATTCCTTCAAAGTTCTTCCTGAACTATCCCACGTGTTGGGAGAAGTTCAATGGTCTCCCTCCCTAACACTGACTCCCCATCAGTCGAGCTTTAGTGGAACCAGTTCTTCTTCCTTACGAGTAAATCCTTTGAATCTGTTCTCTCTTTCTTCTTGTTATACTTGTCTATAAAAACAAGCCTCCTGGTAGCATTAATTTCTGTAAGACACTAAAGATCTCCTTTAGACATTTGTTAATGAGTAATCCTTGTAATCATTCATAGCACAAATAGACAAAGAGTTAATCTTTTCCTCAAAGTGTGTAGTCTATTTGTACCTTTATATATCTGCCTCCTACTCCTCTTCCTCAAAATCCAGTCTAACTTGTTGATTTTGTCATTGAAAGGAAAGAAGACAACTTGGAGAAAAGAAGAAACTTTATACACTGCCTATGAATACAAGGCAAAAACATTCAGTTAACAATTCTTGTGCAGAAAAAGCTACATTGTAAATGTATCTGTGGACAGTCTAAAAAAACTGTTATAGTCAAGTACTCAGTCTTCTAGAAAAATTGTCTAGAACAATGTAGTTTAATCATAAATTCATTCTGTATTTCCATGAGAGGGTGGTGTCATTATTCTAGTTATTTTAATGCAGTAAATTGAAAGCAGAAAGTAAGAAACAGGATCAGCAGCAACTTCAAATTCTTTGCTGTGGATTTCATGGACTGTAGAGCTATCAAAAGTAGAGAACAGGAAGGAAAAGAGCAGAATGCACAAGGACAACTATCTTTAGCCATCCCTGTTATTGGAAGGTGAGTACATTTCATTTTGTCTTTGCAAGCTTATTCCTGTATACATTTCATTCTGGGAGTACTCCATTCATGAGGGAGATCAGTATCATAACGCTGTTTTTGTAGATATCTAGGACAGGACTGCATGTAACTCATAGTAAGCATTCAAACCTAAGTCATTACTCTAAGCAAGTCTATCTTCTGCAGGCTTAACAAAGGTCTGGCCAATGAAGATTGGAGCACAGTTATCCTGGTCTAGAGCTGCTGTCGCTAGCAGGTCAGATTAGCAACAACCTTGTATTGTATCTCTTCATAAGAGGATGTGAGCATGATTATCATAAATACCTACATTGTTAATGCCTTGGTGTAGAGTAAATGAATCATGCCTTGAATGAGTGCTCTACTAAAATAAGCATCTTAGATCCTGCATTACATAATGTTTTATAAAAGTAGATCCATAAAGACTGGCTGCAGCCTTACATTCGCCAAGCCAGAAAAAATTTTAATGGAAATACTAGAAATCATATGGGGCTCTTTTAAAGTGTCCTGATATTTAAAGTCATTGATGTTTTAGATAATTAAATGTAAATATTGTGTCTACATATATAATCTCTGAGTAGAAATAGTATCATTCATTTGCTTAGTAAAGGAGACAAATATGTTAAGAATTTTTTGAATACAGCAAATAATTGTTCTAAGATAAAAAAACATGGTCATTACATCATCTAACAAACAGGAATAGTTTTATTTCTGTGTTAGTTCTGATTTGGTTCTCAAATCACAGATGAAAAAGGGTAAGTGACCAACTTGATTTATCCAAGAAATAATGTCAGTTCATTAAAAACAAGATGTTAAAATGAAGCAATGTTGAGGGAGAAGGTATGTATATCTACATGACACAGGAACTGTGGGTTCCCACTTACATTTCAAATGTCCATAATTAGGACAGCTTTCATTACAACAATATATAAAAAAGCCAGGGTGGAACTTAGAAAGAATGAAGCTACTATAGAATCATAGAATGACTTGGGTTGGAGGGGACCTTAAAGAACATCCAGTTCTAACTCCTCTGTTGTGGGCAAGGACACCTTCCACTAGATCAGGTTGCTCAGAGCCCCATCCAAGCTGGCCTTGAACACTTCCAGGAATGGGGGATCCACAACTTTTTTGGGCAACCTATTCCAGTGCCTCACCACACTCAGCTTTCGTTTTAGATTAATCAAGGTGCTTGCTTGTTGTAGAAACTCTTCAGTTGTTCTTTGATATGCATATATTTAATAGTGTTGTAAAGCAATACATAATTTCCATGTTGTTCAACAAACAAACAAACAAATTTAAAAAAACCCCAAACCCAAATTTTTTCACACATTCCAAGGGATGAATAGGAAAAGGCACTATGGAATAATGATACATTTCTCCATCCATAAAATTAAGTCCTAATCTAAATTAAGTTTTCCCAAGATTCTCTTTGGGGTAGCTCTACAGAAAATTTATCTACATGTATCTGTCTATTCTTCACTGTAAAAGAAGATGAGGTACTAAAGATCAGAGTTATTTACTTATCTGCTGAATCAAAAACAACTTAGACACTACTCCTCATGCATATTAGGGTTATGAATTACAGTTCAGGATGCTAATACTTCCCTGTTCAGCTTGTTAATGGTACATTCAATGAAGCATACAGCAATCTAGTTTTGCAGATGTTTATAATTTTGTTTCCTGCAATTTCCTGAGGAGCTTGATTAATCAGAAACTTGGTTGCTCACTTGACGTTCATTTGTAGACATCTGAAATCTTTCCTCTGAAGATATGATTATTCCTCTTAGCTCTCATTTTCCCACTACTACCTATAAGATTTTAGCTGTAGAAACAATATATGTGATTTCCATCTAAGAATATTTCATTGAGAAAGAATTTCTAAAATTTCAAAATATCTTTCAAGATTTCTCTATAAGTACTCATGAAAAATTGAAAAGCTAGAAGTAATTTCTGTGTTTGAACTTTAACAGTAGCTTCCTTTGAGTTAATGATGAAAGGTGTGTATTTTCTTCTTTATTACTCTATTCTGTAAATCAACAGTTTTTCTCCCTATGGCCATGTCTTTAATTTGCCACATGATGGCCTCATTTGTTCACAAAATGGCCACACTGATCTGCATTTTCTTTTTTTCTTTTTACTTCTTCCTGTATGTCTTGTTCAACTCAATATATGCAGTATTCTTCTAACCTAAACAGCAATATTCTCTTTCCTGCCTAAGGGATTAGCACATCAATTTACCGTCCTGACAGCATTGCTGCCGTGTCTTCTAAAGCCAGAATTCCAACGACCTAGCCTAAGGCAGTAGACACTAACTGCTCTTCCCAGCTTCTACTGTGTCAAGCAGACTTACTGGAGGCAATACATGATGGTAGATAGTGTTTATCTCTGCATTCAAATCAAAGGCCTTTCATTTATTTCTTCCTAATTTAATCTAATTTGTCACAAAAATCTATTAAGATAAAGGAGAAAGATAAAGAAGAATCTTCCCATGTATTAAAATTATTTCAGAGTATTACAAGAGCAAAGAGGTTTTCATTTAGTCTTGGTAATTTCATTGCAGATATAGAACTTGGGTTCCATTTTTCTGAGTGACTTCTTTCTTTAAGAGAAATTACATTCAACACCACTATATTCTGCACTGAATTTCACGTGACCTCCAAATTTTACAGAATAGATATAGAAATTTACAACACAGGGTATTAAATTGCCACATTTATATTAAAGTGAAACTGTTCACCTGTGAGACAACATGCGTCTTACTACCAACGGCAATATTTTATACTAGGTGAATTTAGTATTTCCTGTTAATAAAAGATAAAAGCATTCCGTAGTTGCTTGATTTTGCAGCTTTGGACAGGAAATTCAATGTTTGGTTCAATTTATTATACCATAGACTTTAAAACAGATGTACAATGCACTTTCATATTACCTAAATGAAAATAATAATTTTAAAATAATTTAACTGTCTAATTGGTTAAACTGGCTGCAACAAGGACACAGAGATGCTTTATTGCTTTACACTGAGAAAATTCTGTTTCTAGGATGAGGTTGCTTCACAAGAAGAGAGTAATTCTCATTAACACACCAATGAACTCCTTGTGGATGAATATGTATGTGCACAAACACTACTCTTTGTTGTGTCCAGTAGAAGAAGAAGCAATGAGTTCAATTCCATCTGAACATGAGAAAACAGTTTATTATTGTGAGGGTGAGTGACCACTGGCACAGGTTACTTAGAAAGGTTGTGGAGTTTACATTCAGATATCCAAAACTAAACTAGTCATGGCCCCAAAGAACTTGTTCTATTGGCCCTGCTAGGCTTTGTACTAGACAATCTCCAGAGGTGCCTGTTAACTGCAACCATTCTGTTTCTCTGTGCAGGAAAAATCGTGATCATCCATGTGGATCCAACCAATTAAATATATCCACTCCATATGGTGGCTTTCAGTATGTCAAAACCATTCAATACATCACAAGCTGTATTACGAAGTATATAGTTATAAAAAAATGCTTGAACCTTACTTCATAGACTTTGTACAAAGAGTATGTAAAAGCCTCCCATGCCTCAAAGATTACTATAACACGACAAAAGGAATGTTATAGAAATACTTTATGACCTCTGCTGGCAGCCTGAGGCAAAGAATCCGATTTGGATTGTGTCTGCCAAAGGAGAAAGAGGGTTCTTCTTTCACTCTTACCAACAAGCTGTCGTTTCTAACAGAACATTGATTAGACATCAGGACAGTAAGCCATGACTTTATTCAGTGAAAGCCAGGGACTGGCAAACCTTTGTTATTAGGAATTGCAGATAGTTAATTACTGGAGAGCCACAGGCAGCTGGAAAGTGGATGCTCAGGTTGCTTCTCTCTGCTCTTCTGAGAGCAGCTTTCCCCTTCCCCTCTGCCACCTCCTCCTGCTACTGCATTGCTGTAAAACCCTCAAAGGCCACCCTGAGAACTCATAATGAAAGGAAAACACTGAGTTGCTCCAGGTTTCTAAGAGCTTTCACATTACCAAATCTCATTCTGACTGTTAAATTTTTATTTAGTTTAATTTTTTAAGCTTTTCATCCCCTCTCAATCATCATCAAACTCTGAAAAGACAACATTGATTTTCTACATATAAATACAGCCATCCATAAAACTAATTCTAGAGACAAAATATAGCATAGTTTAAAGCTTATTGTAAAGTTCCCTGGAAAATTTTTCTTTATTGGTACATCAGTAAATTTTTCTAAGAAATTTTCCTTACACTCTGATTGGAAAGCTGGAGGAAGAAATGACCAGGTAATAGGAAAGTTGTCATTCAAGTCATGGCTATTCTCTTCTTGTAATAGAGATCTCAAGATTAAAGAAAAAATAGGGGAAAAAATGTGATGTTTATTTGGGCAGTGGCAACATCTTTTCTTGCATTTAGAGCTGGTTTTACAAAAGGCTGGAAATTGACACTTGTGATTCTGGCCTTCAGTTCTGTTATGGAATTCTCATCAGCTCTCCATGCAAAGATATTAAAAACATACAACTTTTCAGTAAACTGGTGAGCCACATCTTCTATAATCCCATTTGGTGTCTGTAAGATTTAAAACTACAATCTATCTCTTAGTGAATTTAGACCTTGTCCACATACAGAAAGGTGTGAATAGCTACGTGATGATACTGGTGCAGCTGAAGACGAGCAGTGCCTCTACCATGGACTCATAATGCTGCAAAATTTCCATATGTTGGCTGTTTTTATAACAGTGGCTAAAGAAATTTTTCAATTTTCTAATGTATTTTTGCTGTTGATTTTTTTCCTTTTCATTTCTTTTTAGTAGTATAAAAAGGCATCACAAAACATGTAGAGATGCAGTCCCTTTCTCAAAG
Source organism: Pomatostomus ruficeps (assembly GCA_013400735.1). Lineage (NCBI taxonomy): Eukaryota > Metazoa > Chordata > Aves > Passeriformes > Timaliidae > Pomatostomus > Pomatostomus ruficeps. The sequence goes on from VYZT01020597.1 coordinate 13,701, forward strand.
AGAATATGGTCTTACAGACCTCATGAGAGCAGTGAGAGTTGCAAACCAAAAAGAGAGGCACATGGCAAAAAATCCCCAAGTATAACGCTCTTGAACCAAGGTCATGCACATGTATTTACTCATATCAAGAAATACCAGTCTTGCCATCTTTTTGATCTTTTATCTAAATATAAACAGCGTGACCACAAAACCCAGCAAGTTTTGAAACTCATAATTCAGTAACAACTGTGTCATCCACAGAAAACATGTTCCATCCACTTACCTGCACATTCCTTTATGCTCCAGCTGCCACTGTGACCTAGCTCGGAGGGTTACGGAAGGTCTTTGGGTACCTTCACTTGGCTTCCCAGTTCAACACAGCATCTCACTTTGGTCACCCAGCGCTGTTCACTGCTCTCATAACTCTCATTATTTTTTTCCTGCTCATCTCTAAAGCACTCCAAAGTGTTTCCCAGCCACTTCCTGCCATGAATGCACTAAACCTGATGTAGGTCTTTCCTCATGGCTCAGAAGTGGGAAGGACCTTCCCTGCTGAGACCAGGTCTTGCTTTTGTAGAAAATAAGTGTATGACCTGAGCTTTTTAACTCTACTGCTTCAGGAAGGGTATTCTGCTTGTTTGAAGATTGAACACCTCTTTCCAACAAAATAGATGCACAGTTCCTGTATATTTATTTGTTCCTAGACCAGCATTCAGCACTGAGCCTTTGCTTTAGTAGTCCCCTCCTGTGGGTTTACTTTCCTGTGCTGTTTATAGAAATAAACCTTAGATTCTCTCAGATGACATTTTGATAAACCAACCAGATTAAGTAATTTTCGTTTTCTCACACACTATAGGTTCCCACTGATGATATTTTTCTCTCATTTTGTCATATTCATATTTCACATAATTATGGTTCATCTGCTTCTCTTATTACTACTCTCCAATATAATTTATGTAATTCTGTAAGATATTCTGGTATCCTTTTGTCCTGGTCTTCTCACTGGTTTTCTGTACTGATCCTCTCAGTTTTGTACCATGAGAAAATTTTAGTTTCATGAATATTGTTTGCGTGCCCAAGTCATTAATTTAAGTAAGAGCAATAAATCCCAAGAATGAGTGAAGAATTAATGTTGTCAGCTCCTTTGGGTATTACATCTCCATGCTTAACACCTCTGTCTTCCTTCAAACTCTTTTTTACCTTACTGTTCTTCTATTACTTGACAACTAGTGTTTAATAATTTATCTCATGGCTGTAGCATAAACTGGCATTAGTAGGCATTAATGAAGTCCCAATGAATTAGTTTTACTGGGTCTAGCCTCTCTAGAAAAATACCAAAGAAAAGTAATTGGGTTAATTCTTTGCTTCCCTAACTCATGACATAATTTATTGCCATTTATTTCAGATCTTTTCATTTTCTTTAGGATTTGTTTGCAGCTTCCTGGGCTGTTTTTGTCAAGATAAAAGTGCAATTTCTCAGGTTACCGTTTCTGTTGTAACTCTTCAGCCCTGTGTATCTATCCACAATTTGAAAATAATCACTAAAAATCTTTGATACTGAACCAGTATTATGTTGGTCAGGTTATTCAATATTCTGGAATAAAGAGTTCATGATCACCATGAGAAACACATTCCTTCCTTACCATTTTCCCTTTCAGGTCACATGTGGTAATTAAGATACCCCAAATCATGTTTGTCACCCTGCTTTTGGCATCATGCACTTTTGTGGGGTTTTTTTTACTGAAAGTTGAGGCTGAACAACAGTTTCAAGGCCATCCCTGGTGCAATTATCATCTCAATACTTTTTAATTTCTAATACACATGAAATGAAAAACCATTGTTGCAGACGTTTTCCCTGTGTGTTCATCTGTAATTACAGTAAGATAAAATTGCTCAGTATATCACAGGTAGAAAGGCAGTCAATACATTTTCTTTTACTCTTAGCAAGATCTTTCTTGGGCTTGGATTACTGTGTACAAAAATATTTTATACATCTTCAGTGTGTTTCATGGGAAATTGATGCATATACACAATGAAAGAAAGGGTAATTTCTTGTATGTTCTGAGGGGTTTTGTGGGTTTTTTTTTTCCTTTCAGATACCAAAAAAATAGAAGATGTCAAACACATTGCTATCAAACAGGTTGTTTCAGCCAGCACTTCTACATGTATTGCTTTTGATATATACATCATATGCCTTGGCCTTCTGGTATGGAATCAATTTTCATAGAGTTCACAATCCTAAAATTCTCTGTTTGATGAGGTAACATCAGCTTTGGATACTGCGAGTGAATCAGCAGTGAAGGCAGCCCTGGACTAGGTCAGTATTGGTCAGTGTTGAAGTGCTTTCTTCAGTGCCCATGGAATTCAGTTAATGATGGTATGGACAGGACTGAACAGCAGCAGGCTCCCCAAACAAGCTTTTGTCTTTAGAGCACTGGAGAGCTCAGTGTGTGCTGAGACCTAAGTATTCCCAAGCAGCTTTGGGGATCCCTGTGGTCTGTGCTCTTATTAGCACTCAACAAAGTAATTGAAAAACAGCTCTGGGGTTCTTCTAGAGCCGCTGCTGCATGTTGACTGCTATCTAGACCTAACTTACAAACCACAGAGACAATTCAAAGCAACAGCCAACCCTGTATTTCTTGCTGTCTGCTCTAAGCATGTCTATGAACCATTTACAAAACAATTTCATCTATTCCCCAGTCTGAATCAATCAGATTTGCTGATTTTTTCCCCCCTCTATATCTCTACCTTACTATGCATCTATGCTGATGCTCTGGATGAAGACAAATTCTCACCACTGCATAAACAGTTTCAGCAATGATCACAGTTTCTCTGTGGACAAAATGTTCAGAGAACAGCTTTTCAACTTACCCTCTCACAGGGGAAGTACCTAACCTACCCTCTCATGGTCAAAGATCATTTAATCCCTAATGTTTACTTGGACACCTAATTGTGTGTCCTAATTTCAGCAAGTGTTGGGCTCTTTGTCCAGTAGTTCTAATTCCTGTTAATTCACACTACTTTGTGAAGCTGGCTGGCACACGCAGGGACCTTTCTCCCAGCCCGTGACCTGTAAAGTGAACCCCAGAGGCAGCAGGGCAGAGAGCTGCCGATAGAGACACCTTTGGTGGGAGTCCCAACTAAGTGCTGCAATATAAAACTTACAGAGCTCGTTTAAACAAGCTGCTTAGCCTCTCACCTCCCCCACATAGCTTTGAAATATGTCTTCCTATTGACATTTCTGGAAAAGCATGACAGAAGGGCTTGCTTGGACTAGACTAGCTCTGATTGCTGATGTTGAGCAAGACAAAGCTAACTTGTTGTCTGCCAAGCATTCATTTGTCCTCTTGCCTAATTTTTCTCTTCCTCACTGTACTGGGCATGTACCTCCACAGAAGGTATACATCCAATGTAGACTAGACCCTTTTCCCTGCAGGCTTTATCAAACCTCTGATGAATCTCTGCTTACTATTTTTGTGAATGGGACGTTCTGCTTTTTAAAATGAAGGATCTTAACTTGATTTTCTTCTACATTTTGATGTGACTTTAACTTTTTAGTATCACCTCAGACATAAAGAAGCTTTCAGACTACCAAGAAAAATCATACATATTTTTATAGGATGCTTGAATGGATGTCATTTCCAGTTCTTAAAATCATGTTACTATATAAAGATATCAGGTTTATCTGCAAATTCATGGACAACATCCCATACCTTAAAATTTTATCTTTTATTTCCTAATTGTAAAACACATATTAAGCTGCTTCTATTCTAGCAGTTCAAAATGTTCAGTGAAGATTTTTAAACAGAATTATATAAAGTTTATAATAGGACATGAAAAAAACAGAGTACCTGAACATATATTTCCATTGAAATGATATCTTGCAGTATCTAAGTTACATTTTTCCTTTAGTTCACCTCCTTGAAGAAACCTAAAAATACTGTGAAGTTCAAATTCCTCAGATGACCATTTTGATCTTTACTAGAACACTATTTTAAAATATATTGTTCAACTCTAGTATGAAGACAGGAAATGTTATATGTACCTGAAAATGATCACCTGCAGCCACAATTCCACAGTTTCCAGGAAAGGATGCCACACATACCTCAATGGCTCAAAGTGCAGATCTTATGCTGCACTTGAAAATGGTGTCATTACAGAATGAGTTCATCATGAATTAATGGAACGGAATGGAGTTTACTTCAAGCTTGTCAATATGCAGGTAGCTTTTGTCATAGCTTTCATCATACTGTGTATCATTGACCTAACTGGATTGAATTGCTCCCAAAAGTACTTCCAGCTTTGCAGTGCTTTCTCAGTGAGGAAACTCCAGGGGGAAAAAGCTCCCTTTCAAGAGTGCTAAACTTCAGATTAAGGAAAATTCATATTAAGTAAAATGTTCAAGTCTAATTCAAAGCTGTGAATTACAGGAATTCTAAGCAATTTTTTTTTCAGAAGTATGACATTAAAAATAAAGAATATGTGAAGGTAAAAATTAAGATTGTGGCAAAAATGAAGTTGTGGAGCTGCTTGCTTCTCAGACTACTTTTCCAAATTATAGGATTATAAAATGACTCAAGTTGGAGATGACCATCTAATCCAACCCCTGCTTAAGGCAGGGTGCACTCTGTGGTCAGGGCAGGGTGCTCAGGGCTGTGTCCTGTTGGGTTTGAAATACTTCCAAAGATGGAGGCTCCACACCCTCCTCAAGCTCTCTGTTCCAGCGCCTCCCACCCTCACTGTGAAAAATCAAAATCTTTTATGCAAGTACTTTTTCAAATCAACAGCATCTTAGTGACTCAGACTCCTGAAGTTTTGTCATTCAGACATGACAAAATCTTGACTATTTTTATTATCTCCCAAGCTGTCTCTCAAACTTCTCAAGCAGTTTCTCTCAGGCCTAAACTTTGAAATAGCTGTAAGTTTTGTTTCCTATTCTTCTTGGCTCCCTCCTCACACTGAAAGTCCCTCTTATGGACTTTCTTATTCTCCTTTAATTTAAGGCTTTTAATATAATTTTTGCGTTTTAAAGAGACTTTCTGGCAGGTCTCTTCAGTTAACTTAGTTCTCCTGCAGATTTTCAGAATAGTTTAACATAATAAAATAATGGGAAAAAAATCTCTTGCTAAAACACACACACACACACACACACACACACACACAGAGCACCCTGTTTATGAGTGTTAGTGTAATGTCAAGGTTTTCACTGAATGTAGAGAAGACTTAATGAAACTCAATCCTTGATTGGGCTTTGCAAAAAAACTCAGTTCTTATCAATCTTTCTTCTACTTGACCAGAATTGTAGCTTTTATTCAGAATTGATCATAATTGGAAAGTACAGGATAAGATAGAATCATAGAATCACAAAACGGTTTGGGTTTGAAGGGACCTCAAAGATCACCTGGTTCCAACCCCCCTGCTGTGGGCAGGGACACCTTCCACTATCCCAGGTTGCTCAGAGTCCTATCCAAGCTGGTCTTGAACACTTCCAGGGATGGGGCATCCACAACTTCTCTGGGCAACCTGTTCCAGAGCCTCACCATCTGCACAAATTTTCTTCCTTAGTCTACTCCCTTTCATTTTAAAACTGCTACTGCTCACCCCATCACTACAGTTTCTGATACAAAGTCCCTCTCCAGCTTTCTTGTAGCCTGTTTTAGGTACTGGAAGGCTCCCATGAGGTCTTTCTGGAGCCTTCTGTTCTCCAGGCTGAACAAACTCAATTCTGTCAGTCCTTCCATGTAAGAGAGGTGTTCCAGCCTTCTGATCATGCTTGTGGCCTCCTTTGGATTTATCCAACAGGTCCATGTCCTTATGCTGGGCCCCCAGGGCTGATGTAACACTGCAGGTGAGGTCTCTCTCACCAGGGCAGAGCACAGGGGCACAATTCGCTCCCCTGACCTGCTGGCCATACTGCTTTTGATGCAGCCCAGAGCATGTTTGGCTTTCTGAGCTGAAAGGGCACACTGCTGGGTCATATCAAGCGTCTTATCAACCAACACCTCCAAGTCCTTCTCGACAGGGCTGGTCTCAATCCATTCTCTGCCCAGCCCTTATCCGCGTTGGATTACCTTGGTGCAGGTGCAGGACCTGGCACCTGGCCTTGGTGAACTTCATGAGGTTTGCATGGGCCCACCTCATGCCACTGTCAAGGTCCCTCTGGATGGCTGCAAACAACTTTTGGCATCATACTGTGTTTTGTTTCAGGCATCAGGAACGGAGGATCAGTTACAGAAAGAAGGCAGTGCATCAGCTGTCTCAGAGGAAGCACAGAAGGGATCAATACTGACTGGACGAAAAACACCATCCATGCAGAAAAGCATAAAAAGGTTCAGAAAGCAGCACCATGAACTTGATCTAAAAGCTTATGTCTCTGTATTCATACCTGCCTGTGTTTTCCATAACTAATGGGATAAAAAAGGAACGCAGTCCCACTTGAGAGGGAGTAACTTTTAAACAAAAGGTGTGAAGGCATCCTGTGTGTGTCTGGGTAAGGACTCATAAATCGACACCATCCTACCAGGGTTCTGTGGAAACACCTTTTCCTCTGAAGTTAAAATTTTTTGTTGTGATACTTAAAATAGTTTGAGTGATATTATGAAACAAAATTACTTCAGTATTGGAATAGCCCAAGTAGCAAGTTAATCCATTTAATTATAGAACAAAACCAAACCCATGTAATTAGTCATACAACTGAAATAACACACCCTGAATAGAGAATAATTACTATTTTAGTCTAAATGTTTTGGTATCTGTTGTCTGAAATGCCTGTGTTAGCAAATAAATTCCTGAAAATCAAGATATAATTACCAAGCTGTCTAAGGACCTCCACTTGAAAGAGATTGTATTCAGCAACAAAGAAAGAAGCAATTCTCTCAACATTCAATACCATCAAATGCAAAATGTGGTTTAAATTCTCAACTTCTGTTTCTGGATAGTTCCATGAAGGGTAAGTGACTTAATGTACATCTCATTTACGTGTGCAAATTGCTTTATTTATTGCTCAGCTACTTGCCCAGTTCTTGCCCAGTCTGTAGAGTTCTGTAGATGTCTGAAAAGACATCCAGCCCTTTCCCTCTCTTCAGGCAGGAACAGCCTCAAAATTCCCAATTCTGTGATGCCCTTGGAAAAGAAAAGAAGATGCTGGTATAGCTGTTATGAATATTTCTCAACCTAATGTGTCTGCCTGTGTCCCTCATCTCATCTCATCTCATCTCATCTCATCTCATCTCATCTCATCTCATCTCATCTCATCTCATCTCATCTCATCTCATCTCATCCTCNATCTCATCTCTCTGTATTCTGGCCCTGCAGGGCCCTGCCCCAGAGGGAGAGATTCACCAGCACATCTCTGTGCACACTGGGTTGTGTTGTAGACAGCATCTGTGCCCGTTCAGAGGCTTCCTCTAGAAAATAACGAGCAGCATTTCAGGTAACTTTTGATTGTAAGCTCTTAGAGAGAGAGGGGGAAATCCTTGGTATTTGTACAGTGCCTAAAACAAGCAGAGAGTCTGGTGGGACCTGAAGACTGCTACATGATATACTCTTATTTCATAAAGAATGTCTCATTTTTCCTCTGCCTTATAGATGCTAAATCTAGGTTTTAAAAACTCAAAGGTAATTGTGGTGTTTATTTAGCTGTTTTATAAAATCAAAGCACCTTTGAACAGAGGACCAGAGAAAGTAGACTGTGCTCTAAAAGACTGAATCTGAAATTCAGATCAGCCTTCAAGGACAGCTAACTCCATGTATGGACTAGGATCCACAAAAAATTGCTAGTGAAGATTATAGGAGCAGGATATCTGACTAACTGCACTCACTAAACTGGTGGCTGCTCCCCTGTAGCAGGCACAGAGCCAAAGACAGTCACAGTAGGGATCAGGCCTAGGAGCAGGACTCTGCTGTCAGTAACAGTCAACAGTTAAATCTTTTAACAATAACCAGCCTGAAACGCAAACAGGGCAGTCTCCGGTTGCTAAGCAGGGAGTAGGACAGTGAGGCTGCCAAGGGTGTGTGTAACCAGCCTTATCAGCAGCGTTGGAGCTTGGCATTAGCTGCGTCCTGGAGCTGGTGCAGGGGTGAGCTGCTCAGCACCCCTGCTCTGCTGCAGAGGGTGTAAGGTACCAGTGGAAACTGCTAAACTGCCTGGGAGGCACAGCCTGCACTGGTACCTTCCCTGAGGGCTTGACAGTGTTTCCAGTTTATATTTTAGCACAGCTAGAATCAATTCAAACATTTTTATCCCTGTGTTGTCGCCATTCCTACCCTTACCAGTTGATATCCCAACAAGTATTCAATTCGTCACATATTTTAGGGTAATGTTAGTGTTCAGTATTATATTATCAATCCTTCTCGGAATTTCTATTACATTTTACTGACCCAGTAAATTCACCTGACCCAGCTGTAGACATGCTTGTGATCCCTGAAGTAGTAGAAAGCAGAGCAATGTGAGACCAAACCAGACACCTCCCTCCCTTGTTATTCTCTTAATACAGACAGTGATTTACCCCATGTACGCCATTCTCACATGTCCACAACCCCACCACTTACTGAGCCCATGCAGCTGAGAGAAGTTTTCCTGCCTCCAGAGAGGTTCATTTTCTCCCTGAGAAGTTCCCAGAGCCCACCTGAGTCACATCAGCTTCACTTGTTAACCCCTTTCCCTAGAGACCCAGATGCCCCTTCTTTCTGGTTTATATGGGAAGGAACTATAGATCACCTCCTTGGAAATTAAGTCCCATGAGACTTCTTTGACCAGCCCAGGAGGAAAGTGAGGTCTCTCAGACCATGCTGAATCTCAATAGATGCCTGGAGGAAGGGCTTGAAAAGACCCTCAAGGAAACAGAGTGGTCTTCATGGTCTGAGGACTCAAGTAATGCCACTGTATTCACTTTTCTCACTCTGGTGTGAAGTGTCCACCTGACGACCTGTTCAAGTACCAGGCAGTGCAGCAGTGGGGCCTGGGAGGGTTTTGTATACCAGCACCAACACATGGTGTGTTCTCCTATCCTGTAACACCAAAGCAGCCATCTGGCTTTGTTAGCCTACAGACAAATCAAAACTGTTTGGTTTACACATTTTTTTCATACCATATATAAGAATATAGTACTTTACTGCACTTAAAAATAAATCCCTGCCCTCAGTAAAACCCCAAGAAATCAAAATGTAATATGTTTCCTGATGTCTAAAGGTTCTGCATTTATACACTTATGGTAAGAAATATAACAACTCTTACAATACCCTAACACACAGTTCTTACACAAAGATACCATATTTTGAAAAAAATTATGTATGTATGAAGTAATACAAAAATGTAGGATTGTTTCATGGCAATCACATTTTGGTTTTGATATTTGGCAAATCTGGAGGAAAGATAGAATTAATATTTTATTTTTGCTTCCTGGGTTTAAATAATACAAATGTCTTGCTTTTAATTCAGACATTTTAGATTTCAAAGATGTGTTTTAAAGTCACTGGTCCCTCTGACCAATTAATTTGAATTGCTAATGAGACCGAAAGTATATAATTGACAAGATATTTTCCCCCTAAAAATAGTATCTTGCAGATGAGGAAGAGGTGGTGTTGAGAAATCTCCCAGCACTGCACTCTATTTCATATATGTGTTCTCAGACACCAGAGAGATTTTGCAGCATCGCTCAGAAACACTTCACAGCAGGCTTACAGCTCTCACAGTACTTGTAACTGACAGAGAATGAAGATTTATTTCTAGTTTTGCAACAGGAGAAAGGATATTGTTTAGTAATCTTTGCAGATGCATGTTATACATCCAAATAACTGTCCCTGATTGGCAGCTTCCACGGCACTACTTACTGAGCATCTGATTGTCAAAAACATGTTAAATTCACATGAAAAATTTCTTGTAAAGCTTAATTTAATATGAAATAATGTGGTGGTGTTTGTGCTATTGTAGAAAGGAGTTTTGTGTTCCGGTATCTTTATTAAACTTTTAGGTCTATTGCATTTATTATTACATGCAATGACAACCATATAATGTGTGTCATCCTGTTGTAATCTGAAGTGATTAAGTTCTCCTATGTGACCTACTTACATGATGTGCAGACTGAAGTTTAGTATTATTTATTATTATTATTAATTATTAAATAATATTTATTTTGGTATCACAAAAATGTATTTTATATATAATTTCCTCCTAGTTCATATTAATGTTCGATCCTGTTATCACTAGTATAAATGAGTCATCCAAAGAGTCTGTTGACCTTAAGTTATTTATCCGATCTGCTTAGATGTCTAGACAGCACTGTGTTTTCATGCTAAATATTGCAAATATTAAAAATATTAACAAAATGCTTAACTGTATGCTTCAAAATGGGGATTGTTCTCTTTGCAGCACTGTTTCTTCTCCGTTTAAAGATAAAAGTGGTTGGAGAAAAAAAATAGTCATCTCAGACTCAGGTTAGGAAATGTCATGTTTTGGGATCTGGCAAGTTTAAAATCATGGTTCTACATATAAAAAAGATGAGATTTATGAAGTACCATCGTGTTTTCTTGGGTAAAACCTAAGAACAAGAACTGTAAGTCTGAGTGAATATATGGAAGCAGAGGAGGAATACTAGATAAGGTACAGAAGGCTTGAGGGAAACATCTGTACAACTGACAAAAGACAAAGCATCCAGTTCTGCAACCAAATTGAGCACTTTCAGATGGTCTCAGGTGAATAAATCTCAGTTGTCTGGGTAACAAATATTTCCTGTCTAGTTTTCAAATAAACCAGAGTAATTTACAATGGTTTCATTCATTTTCAGGCGACAGGTTCCAGACTGGCACTAATTGCCCAAAATGTATCTGTTCTTGGGTCTGGGATGTTTTGTTGTTGATCTGTGGCTAGCAGCTGATTCCTCTCCTTTTAGTCATTGTGCCAATTATTGTTGTAACAGGAATGATTCAAATCAAGATGCTTACTGGACATGGAAAAAGGATAAGAAGGAATTGTAAATCACAGGAAAAGTAGGTTCCATGACATTTTTAGGTTTTTATGTTGTACTAAACTCTGTTGCTTAATAGGGATATTGGTGAGGGATCAAGAATATATTCCTCAAACAAGTCAAAGTCGACCTTGTTCTATTATTCTGATGAAATGATGATACAGCAAATATGAAGCTGAAAATTGAAAACATGAGTTATTTATTTATGTTGTCAAAGAGTTGGTAGCATTCAGAGCATACTAAGCATTTTAGAAGTACTGGGTCCCTCATGACTGTCCAAAACAATCATTTGGGTTCCCTAGTCTTTCCCAGCACTCTGTTTTATTTTTTGTATTTTTTTTTCAGTTCGTTCCCTTTCAGAGCCCCTTTCCTATCTCTCTTTCTCTCACCCTGAAGTTGTCTGTGAGCTCCAGATAAAAAAAAACACTGTATAGAAACCGCCAGTAATAAGGATGTGTGAAAATGTGACATCAGAGCTGACCATGCCCTGCAATTTCTTGCTCTGATTTTCATTCCTTCCCTCTCAGCCAGGAAGAGAAGCAGGAGCCTGGGAATCTGTTTCAAAGGAAAATCCTGAAAGGAGTTTGTAGTGAGGTAAGAATCAGCCTTTCCTCCCAGGTAACAAGCGAGAGGACAAGAGGAAATTACCTCAGCTTGCCACAGGAGAGGTGTGGAACCAGAATCATATTATAAAATGGTTTGGGTTGGAAGGGACCTTAAAGATCATCCAGTTCCAACCCCTCTGCTGTTGGCAGGGACACCTTTCACTTCACCAGATTGGTCAGAGCCACATCCAACCTGGCCCAAATACCTCCAGGGATCAAGCAGCCACAGCTTCTCTGGGC
>VYZT01020598.1:0-26694 GCA_013400735.1 Pomatostomus ruficeps
GCTGAATCTGAAGGCATCAGTTTGGGTGCTGGGTGACTTTGGCCTTTTGTCCCAGGCACACTGGACTTTTGAAGATTCCCAGCATTCCCTGATTTCCCTTAGCATGAAGCCAGCCTGACAAGGAGAGGGCAGGAGCCTCTCCTCGGGTGTTTCTGGGTTTTTGTGTGGCCCAACACTGTCAAAGTTCCAGAAGAAGTGAGGTCCTGGAATGTGATGCAAGACCCTTGGCTTCCATCCGTTCCAGCCACCGTGGAGTTAAAAAAATCAGATTAAAGAAGTTGTGACTGACAGTTGAAAAACAGGGAAGGTACACTGGGTTGAAATGGAAAGCTGAATAATTTGGCAGATGTTCAGGAAAACAGCAGAACTGCAAATAGTTCAGTTTGTATTTGAAATGAGCTCCTCAGCAGGAACCGTTCTGAATTTTGTTGTTGTTCTTGATGATGGTGTTTAAAATGAACGCTTTAGGTTTTTTAATTTCTGGTGAATTTAAATACGCGGCCACCGGTGCCTTGGACAAGAGCTTTATTTGTGCCATAATTAACCCCTCGGTTTTTTGTGTAATAACAAATGTGTTAATGGCAGCCTTTAGCTCTCCCAGTGCAGGATGTGCCCATCAGCAGAGATTTCAGGGATCAGTGTTTCTCAGGGATTAGAACACAATTTGCTTTTTCAGGAACAAAATAACCCAGCGTTGTGAAGTGTAAAGCTTAACCTCGACCATATTTACGGTACGTGTCTGAAAAACCTAAGCGAATAAAAGCTCATTTATATTCCTGTCTGATTAGCACAATCAGGACTTATTGATGCTAAAACGAGCCAAATTTCCATAACTATAAACAGAATATTAAAATCCAGTTGACTAGCAGAGCGTGATGTTTTTTTCCCCTCCTTGGGTGGAACGCGGAGTTAAAACTTTCTTGGTGACTTTTTCAGAGTCTTTTCAGAAAGTCAGAGGCGTTTCAAAGCCGGGCCTTTGGGCAGGGAGCAGAACTTTTTCCAGGCAAGTGTTTGCTGCCTTGGAATTAAAAAAAAAGCAGAAAGCAGAAGGTGATGTGTAGGAAAATGTGTTTGGGCTTGGCTGTCCTTGATTTCTGCATCGTTGGGGGTCAGATGTTCAGGAACTGAGTGGAGCAACATTTGAATGTAGAAACCACTTGGTTTGAAGCAGCCACCACAAATATTTGTCGTTTTTTTTTTTTTAATTCCAAGGCAGCAAACACTTGCCTGGAAAAAGTTCTGCTCCCTGCCCAAAGGCCCGGCTTTGAAACGCCTCTGACTTTCTGAAAAGACTCTGAAAAAGTCACCAAGAAAGTTTTAACTCCGCGTTCCACCCAAGGAGGGGAAAAAAACATCACGCTCTGCTAGTCAACTGGATTTTAATATTCTGTTTATAGTTATGGAAATTTGGCTCGTTTTAGCATCAATAAGTCCTGATTGTGCTAATCAGACAGGAATATAAATTGATGGGACCAGAAAGCCTCAGTGGGGAAGGGGAGGTCTGGAGTGACTTTGTGCAGGGATATAAATCAAGGAACTCCATACTGGAGCCAACTGGGCGCTTCCTGTGGCGTAAAATGAGAATGACAGAACGGTTTGGGTTCGAAGAGACCTTGAAGATCATCCAGTTCCACCTCCTGGCACAGGCAGGGATGCAGAAATGTGGAATTTTGCGGAGACCTGGGGTGGATTGTGAGGCTGTGAGTTTGTGCGCCGATTCAAGTTCCCATTTAAATTGCCAGGTAAAAACCCAGTGACGCTTTGGAAATGTTTGTGTGGTCCCAAGGGTCTGGGTGCAGAGAGTCCCAAAGCTGAGCCTTGCCTCATTATCCTAAATACTCGTCAGGGTTCGTTCCTGTCCTTTAAGTGTCATTTTGTTAAGCAGGAACATGTGAGGAATTAGCGTCACTTGTTCAGCAGGGACAGCAGAGCGTGTCAGGATCCTGGGTGGAAAAAGCAGAAATTTTGCAGTTCAGAGCTGCCACTGCTCCCTCCCAGGCTGTGCCTCCCGTGAGCCGCAGTCTCACCTCGCACTGCTCTGCGGAACAATTCCGTGCCACTCGAGGTGCTCTGCGAAGGAAAACGCAGCCTCCCCCTGCCTTTGGCACTTGTTCTGCAGTGAGAACTTCAGGATGGCTTAAACCTGGGTTAAAAATACCTTCATTTGCATAGTCGGGGTAATTAGTGTGTATTTTATCCTGATTTGGGACTCTGAAGGCAATAAAGAAAGTGCTCAGATAGTTTGATGTTTGACTCAGTTCAGGATGCTCCTGGAGCTCTGAGGTGGCACACAAAGATCTCACTGTTGGAATCTGAGTGGCAAATTTGGTGTTGGAAACAATGGGCATAGCTCAGAAGAGATCAGGTGCAAATAAAAATTCCCCTTCGAAGCTGTGCTGCATGTCCAGGAAATGTTTTTAGCTCGTTCATTCCGGATTATTTCCGGTCTTTGTGTGGCCATAGATCCTCCAGTGGGAGAACCTTTAAGAATTGGGGATTTTAAGGTTTCACCCCATTTTTAAGGTTGCCGTGTGGGGAGTTTAACGAGCCCGGGCAGCTCTGGGGGTGTGCAGTGCAAGGACAGACATTTTCCCTGCGCCTTTCACAACGAGCAGAAACATTTATCCCGGATCAACAGCTGGAAAATGGGACAGATCCATCCCTTCCCACGGTGTTTTGTGCAGCCTGGGGAGCGATTCCAGCCAGCCCTGATAAGAGCCAGCATTCCCTGAGATAAGGCACTGACAGGAATGGGGCCTTGGCTTTTTGGGGAGAGGGGTGGGTGACAGTTCCTTTTTCCTCCAGAATTTACAAGAATTGCCTTTGATTGCAGCTGTGGAAAACCCCTGAATCTGAATTTCCTCACTAGCCTATGTAAAACTTCATTGTAGACCATAGACTGTAGTTAAAAGTAAGACAATTACACGGCTGAATCTATTTTTTATACATAATTTATATAAAAAATCTAAGGATTCATCTCAGATTTCACATCTACATCCCCAGCATTGCTGCACAGGGGACGTATTTCAGCTTCTCCAAGAGTTTGCCAAGTGAGTGACAGCAGTGAGCAACATATTGGAAAATATTACTTCTAATTCATTTTTTAAAGTTTCTTGAATCTTAACACGAAACATTGTATTCCGTAAAGAGATTCTGACGAGAAAATGAAATTACATAAAAGCGGAGAGGAAATGAGGGAGAAAAAGCAGTTGTTTCAGATCATAACCTCCTTGGTTGGGGTGACAGTTTCAATTCCATCTGAGTTCTCGCCACTTCTCATCCTTTTTATGTTGGATTAAGTAACAGTTTTTGTCTCCTTATTCCCATAGCAACCTTATCTGGCTTTATTTTTTTGATGTAAATCTGCTCGTCTCTTGCTGTCTTTCAAAGCTCGGGCATGAATAGCTGGTGCGGGAGAGGAGCGTGGCAAGGAGGGAGCAGAGACTTCCTGGCACCGAAAATAAGGGGAAGAATATTTTGCAGCAAGAAAAAGCGAAAAAAACATGTTTTTCCTCCCAAAGCTATTTATTCCCTCCTTCTCCTGTGTGGTTTTTTCACCGAGGCTGAAATTTCGGTGCTGTTTGAGGACGTTGGGTGAGCTCAACTCCTCCAAAAAGTTTAGCTTTTGGTAGGTGCTCAGCCAGAAAACACAGATTTAATGATTTCTGCAGCATTGTGGTTTAGAAAACCTGGGAAAAATGCTAATTTGAGCACAGGTGAGTCTCCCTTTGCTGTGATTTTTAAGGTGTTGAATGAGGTTGAAAAAGCAGCTCTTGCTTTGTGTCTCTGCATCTTTTTCTCACATTAAATTCTTCCCTTAACTGGACTTTTTTAGTGTACGAAGTGTCCGAAGCACAGTGGAGACAATGGACACCAATATGATTTTAGATTTTTAGATTTTTAGACTTTATGCCTGAATTTTGGAATCTTTTTAACGGGAGCCTTTTGAAGTGCATTCTGTAAAAAATATTTATAAAAAACTAAAAATATTAATAAATAACTAAAAATATTAATAAGTAACTGAAAATGTTGGCATTTCCTGCACAGATCCTCTCATCTGGTAAAGCTCTAAATGAAAAATATTTTAATATTTTATAATAATTTTTATTTTTATAATTAAATATTTATTATTATCTATTTATAATAATTTTTAATTTTATAGATAAATATTTAATATAATTCAATATTTTAATTCTTCTGTGCGTGTGCTTGGTTTCAAGGTTTTTTAAAGATGAGGGGTGATTCCTTAGGATTTTTGCATTGCAGGACCGTCCTTAAAACTCTGGAATGTGGATTATTTGGGAAAACAGAGTTCATATTCACTGAAAAATCAAAGCAAGGCCTTGCTGAGGGAAGTATTTCAGCTTTGATTTGTTTGTCAGAATTACCCTAATGGGGGTCTCGTTAGCCCATTTCCCATGCTGCTGATCCTGTTAAGATAATATTTAAAAATGTTTACATTACATGAATCCCCCATTAAGGGCCTGATCTGAAGCCCAGTGAAGTTAACGGGGATGTTCAGTAGGAATTGAACGCTTTGATCTCTCCGCTGGAGTTTTTTTGCAAGTCAAAAAAAAGAAAAAAATCAAACAGGAAAATTGTTTCAGTCAACAGAAACGCGGCTGTGCTGTGTCACAGCCCACCCTCCGCGGCTCACAGAGTTACGGGTTTGGAGCCTCCTCAGAGTGAGAGAAAGATTGAGAATCTCAGTTTGGGAAGTGTTTCCCAGCACTGAGTTTTGATGCAGAGAAAAGGGTGTTGCTAAAAGGCGTTTGAAACCAGGGAAGCTTGGCTGGGTGGCTCAGGGAATTTGGCTGCATCGTTGAGTACATGTAGGGTTTGTTTTTCTTTTTTGTTTTTAAGATGTAGAGTGCCCTGGCATGGTTTTAGACAACATTATCTTGTTGAAGGTGCTGTTCTTCAAATAATGCAGAGCAGATGTCCTTTCCTTTGAGGTCACCTGAAAGACGTGCAGGGCTGGATTCAGGAATGGGACTTGGCAGTGCTGGGGAACGGCCAAACTCTCTGATTTTTGGGGTCTTTTCCAACCAAAATGCTTCTGTCACTCCTCAACGGGCACAGGTGTCCTGTGATGTACAGAATGACTGTGACATTCCGTGAATTTATAAATAAACACACAGCGAAGTTTGACTGAGCTAACCCCTGGCTGCAGCCCAAAAAATGCGGAGAGATTGCAAATAACAATTTCAATCTCTTCACTGGGTATCACCTTACTCCAAATGTGCTTTTGCAGAGCTCCAGTTCGCTGCCAGCCTGTGAATTTCGCTGTCTGATGTTTATTGCAAAGCAAAGTGGGTGCCTTAAAACTGAAGCAGTGGAACTTCGAGAGCAGCTCCCGTTCCCTGCCCTGCTCGTGTCTTTATTGCTGTATTGATTCTGTATTTATGTCCTGTTCCTCACACAGTGTGGCACTGAGTAGTTACAGCGAGCGCAGGCTGGGACTTGCGGGGAGTCTCATTTAATAACCAAGGAAATTCTCTGTACTTAGAGAAGAGATGCAGCACCTGATTTTATTTTCCTGTTATTGCCTCTCGCAGCCCTGTGCAGCGAGACGTCTTCTCTCCTTCTTTATGGAACTGTATTTTTTCAGCCCATGACTTTTTATTAAATCGTTGTTAACCATGGACTTTGGAGGATTACATCACCCTGCAAGGAGCAATTTGCCTTAGGCTGGGATCAGCCTGCACATGGAGCATCTGTCACGTAAGGGTTCTGCTTAGATACCAACAAAAAGATGGGAGGTCCCCCTGTGTTTTGGGGGTTTTTTCTTTATGTACATGTCTCAATCCATTAAACTCTCCTCAGCAGCACTGGGGTTGTATTTGTTCCTATAAAAGCAGTAGCAGAGCTCAGGTATTTCTCAGGAGCTGCTTTTTTTCCGCTGCTGCAGCTCCTGTTGTTGAATGGGCTGTGGTGAATTTATTAATCCACGCCGCTGCTCGCTCAGGTGCAATCCCTCGTTTAGCCCCGTTTATTCACCCACCGAAGGGTGTGCACATTGGTCCATCATGGCACATTAAAGGTTTGCCTCCTCCTGCCCCAGCTGTCATCTCCCTGACCCCTCAGCAAACCAACAGTCTTCCACATCATTTTGCTTCCCTTCAAGTGCGGTGCCATTACTGCCGAGGCCGCCGGAATGCAATTCTCCCAAGAGCTTGTCTCATTCCTGTCTCTTCCAGGGAGGTTAATGTGCTCGGATGATCCCTGCGTCCTCTTCTTGCTCCCTTGCTGCAAGAAGAGCAAAAAAACAGAGTGCTCCTGGATAATCTCTTTGGACTGGCTTTTGGGGGCTGGAGCAGACGGGGAAGATGAACTCACCAGCTGGGCAGAAGCTCTTTTTACCACTGGAGTTTCAAATGCCTTCACTCGTTTCCTGAGCACTTTTTATTTCCACAGCTTTTTACAGAAATGTTATACAGATGTTTTCCTGAAATGGAAATGACCCAGTCAAAACCTCTTCACCCAAAACGAGCTGAGCCAGGTTTAAATATTAACAACATGTGGGAAGCACTGGAGTCTGAAGCTGAAGCAGGGTTTTGTCCCCAACCATTTGTCATGTACAAGTGGCACCATTTCAAACCCCCAGGCACCCCTCAGATTTCTGGGAATGTCGGCAGAGTTCAGGGCTCTGCAGGCTGTGGGTGCTGCGATTCCCAATTTTGGGAATGAGAGCTGAGCCACGTTTAAGTATTAACAACGTGTGGGAATCACTAAAGCCTGAAGCTGAAGCAGGGTTTTGTCCCCAACCGTTTGTCATTTAGAAGTGGCACCATTGCAAACCCCCAGGCACCCCTCGGCTTGCCGGGGATGTGGGCAGTGTTGGGGCTCTGCAGGCTCTGGGTGCTGTGATTCCTGATTTTGGGAATGAGAGCAAAGCCAGATTTAAACATTAGCAACATGTGGGAATCACTGAAGCCTGAAGCTGAAGCAGGGTTTTGTCCCCAACCGTTTGTCATTTAGAAGTGGCACCATTGCAAGCCCCCAGGCACCCCTCGGCTTGCCGGGGATGTGGGCAGTGTTGGGGCTCTGCAGGCTCTGGGTGCTGTGATTCCTGATTTTGGGAATGAGAGCAGGGAGAGCATGGTCAGAACAGCCTGGGGATGTCAATCCCAGCCCAGTGTGAACCGTGTCCCCGAGTGCAGTTCCCTTGATGAACTTCTGTCATTGTCACTTCTAATGACTGGGAGTGACACTGATGCCGCCACTGGACGTGCTGCTGTTTCAGCCGCTAATTAAGTTAGAAAATCAAGAGAGGCAGTGATTTATCGGGTGCAGGGGCTGGTTCTGCACTGCCACAGCCTCTCCTCTGCTGGCCGAACCCTGGTGTGTGCTTTGCCAGAGGCTTCCCTGCTATCGAGTGGGTGATACGATGCTTTTGATTTTTAATAATCTGATACTAACAGTGGTATTTTGCACTGCCTTATCTGCTGTTAACACTCCTTTGCATCCAGCTGGTTTGGAACCTCTGATTTCTTACTACATCCCTCTTCCTGATTTTATTTCAGATTGTTTTCAGAAGAATTTTCATGCTGCTTTGGTTAGCAAAATGCAGCATTTTTCTCCTTAGCATTTCATAACTTCAGCTCTTAATAGCACATGCTGCTCTTACTCTTTCATCTTTTTGTGTAACTCTTCTTTGCTTCCATTTTAAAGTAACTCTGGCATCTCTTTAAGCCAATTGCATCTTATCCATCCCTTATTTTTCTCCTATCTTTTCTGATGGGGATTCAGTGGCATTACTGTCTTATTTCTTCAAGAAACCTTTTTGCTTCATCATAAATCCTTCTCTAGTGGGAAACAACCCAACAAAACAACTTGTCTAGGGATTGAGCTTTGTATCTAAGCTTGTGGGACCTAAACATCCTTGCAGACTCTGGTGCTTACTGGTGAGGGTGGAATTGGTTTCTCCCATCCCAGTGTTTGTGGAGGGGCTGGAAAAGGGTGCTGTGTTCCCAGCTGGTGCCAGACACGTGGGCACAGCACGGTCCTCGTGTGCCCCACGCCCTGAGGGGCACTGATCTGTCCCTGTGGAAGGTGACCAGGTGGATCCAGGTAGTGAGTTCTGATCACAAGTCATCACTTTGTGTAATAAATTTAATTTATTCCGAGTCATGCTTGCAGAGATCTCCTGTTCCTCCTGCAGACACTGCAGCATCAGCTCCCAGTTCGGGCTGAGCCAGGCCAAATGCAGTTTTGTCATCTGTTCCCCTCTTTGTTTAACTGGGTAACGATTATTGTTCTGTAAAGCCAAACACGGGATTTGTTATCTGCGGGGGATTACACCGATTGGGGTTGAAACGTCTCTCTGTTACATCTGGGTCAGAGCAGCAGTGATTAATATTGAATGAGGGGTTTTGTAACCAGGCTGAGGCTCTGGCACATGGCCTGGAAAGGCTGCTGGGATTTCAGAGAGGCTGGGAGGCGCAGAAGTGGAGGTGTGACAGAGCAAGTGGGATTTGGGCTTGATTGGGTGGAATTGTTCGGGCTGATCAGGCAGGGCTTGTCCCTGGCAAAGGTGCTGCTCACAGCACTCAGGTTGGAGAAAATCAGCTGTGCCAAAGGTTCTTCATGTCCTCCTCTGATGAGAGATCGGAAGGAGCTGTGAGATCGTCTTCATGCCTTGTTGGGACTACCTAGAAACAGACAAAATTCAGAGAATAAAAAGCAGTTTTATTTCTTGAAGGGCCTTCAGGGACATTTAGGGCAGTCAGAGCCCACTCAGGGCCTACGCCCTAAAATGGACGATGGCTCACGGGTTTTTCACACTTTTATAAGTTTGGTCCATTTGCATATCAGGAGTGAATCCTCCAATTACAGCTTCAGGTAATGAAGTAATTTACTCCAAGTTTGCTCTCCCGCAATTCACTGTTGTATCCATGTCTTGGGGCCTGAGGCACTGAGGGGTCCTTGAGACCAGGCCTAGACAGGAATTGTTTTGTCTGACCAGGAGAGAACAGCAGCCAGCACTGCCCATGGAGCTCAGAGCCACACACTAAAGAATTACAGATACATAAAAAATATAGAAACTAAAATCCTAAGGCATCAACCTGTGTTGGTCTCAGAGGTGTCACAGCACAGTGAAACCCCAGTGAAAGCGGGAGACCCTCATGTTAACCCCTCCCCACCCTGCAGTGCCGGACCTGGGGTTGTCATTTGAACTTGAGCTTGTCTGGCTGCAGCCTTTGGGTCTGTCCTGCCCCAGAAACGGCTCAGATCCAGCAGGACTGAGTGCTCTGGCGAGGGGATGGGCAGGAGAGCAGGAACACCTCAGATCCAGCAGGACCGAGTGCTCTGGCGAGGTGATGGGCAGGAGAGCAGGAACACCTCAGATCCAGCAGGACCGAGTGCTCTGGCGAGGTGATGGGCAGGAGAGCAGGAACACCTCAGATCCACCAGGATCAGGTGCTCTGGCGAGGGGATGAGTGAGTGAGCAGGAGCATCCTGCCAGGAGCTGCTCCCAGAGCTGCTCCCGAATCCCTCACCTGCACCAAGGAGCCGCTGCTGGGGAGCTGCTGCTGGGAAGGACAAGTGTAAGGACGGTGTTTACACAGCTACAGATCAACAGAACAACAACCCCGGGCCCGGCTCTGCGGGTTGGAGTGGCCACTGCTCCTCTGCTTCCCCCAACATCCTGCAGGAGCAGGAGCAGGAGTGGGCGCTCAGCCAGAGCTCAGCCTGGCTGCAGAGTGACTTCACACCTTCCACCCAGCACTCAGGCTCTCAAAAAGTAATTAAACACACTCAGCAGCACTTCAGAGCTTCCAGGTAAGACAAGAAAGTGGCTGCTTTAATAGAGGAGGCTCAGTGTGAACCGTCACACCTCAGTGCTGAAATCTCACCGATGGCGCTTTTGGTTTGTTCCTCCACCAATCTTTGTGGTCTTAGGCAACCTTAATCTGGCATTTTCTGCCTCCAGGTAATTGAGTTTGCGGCCTCGGTGTGTTCATTTAATTTTATTAGGGGCTGGAGAGTAATGTGTTTGCGCAGTGCTGAATTAGGTAATGCAGTGGTTTTCTGCTTTTCATTAATTAATTAATTCATTAGCAGCTCGTGCTTGTGCAGTTTGGAGATGTGACTTCACTGGGAAGCTTCATCATTTGGCTTTCATCTTCAGCACTGAAGAAATGATTCTGCCTCATGGACCCTTCCATGGCCTGTCTCCTAGAGATAAAGTTGCAATTTTCATTTTCACATTTTTATGGGAACCTGGCAAATTATTATTGTTTTAAACCTCTCTGCTGCCCACATCACAAAAACACAGAGTTTCTTTCATTTTTCCTGCCTTATCTGCCACAGAAAATGCCCATTTTGCTTGTCAGCTGCAAATGCCATCAGGGTAAGAAATGTCTTTTTCTGCATCCCTGTTCCCTGAAGTCTGTGAGGAAATAACTCCAGACCATCTGCTTGAGCCACTTCTTGCTGCTGGGAGGGAAGTGAGCACAATCTCCTCTGGTTTGCTTTGATGTGCTCCTGAACATCCATTAAGCTCCAGCTCCAGCGTTGCTGCACGGTGCTGGGATGGAAATAGATCATTTTTCTTATCTCTGCTGTCCTTCTGAGCCTGTTAATGTGCTCTAATCCCAGCGAGCAACCTGACAGATTCATTGTCGTAAACGTTTGCAGCGATTTTCCAGAATCTGTTTTATGCTGTGGTGACATCTTGGTGCTCGCTGGGCTCGGAGTGGAGCACAGGGAGGAGCTCATGAGATCCCCGGTTCTGAAATGCTGGGTTTGAACTTCCCAGCACCAATTAATGTCACTCCAGATGCTGTACTCAGGATCCTGAGGATGAGGTGCTTCCTTTGTCAAACGTGAAAATTCGCCCACCTCTTCCTTTAAGTTGTGGTGTGAGTGGTTAATACAGTGAAATAACTGCTCTTCCTCTGCATGAACCAGGCAAATGTGCGCTGAGAATCTTTTACTTCTATTTCTGCCTCTGTCTTACTCATCTGCACTTCAACAATAGAATTAAAAGTTTTAATTTCTTCCAAATTCCTCTGTAAATATGATTTTTGTTACAGTGGTAATCAATCCTTGCACCTTATCCTTTCTACAGCTTAATTCGAGTGGGTTATTGAATTCAGCTCTGTAGAAAGAGTCACCTTCTCCAGGTCCCCTTGTGTTCCTTTTATTAAAGAGCTGGGGCATAACATACCTAAGGTGGAGAAACAAAAACCAGGAGAATTATTAAAATAAATATAAAAAAATAAAAGTCTGTTAGTGTTTAACGTGTCCAGTTAAAATACTGAAAAGCAGCTGGAACTGGAAACAAAACCCAGTGATTTTGGAATAGAAAATGGCCCAGGTGATTCTGGCAGGGTCAGTAATGGTTTAAGGTTGGATTTAAGGTTTTATTCTTGGCACATTATTTCACTGTTGGAGCTCATGGATGGGGGATGACTTATTTCATGGCACATTCAACAAAATATTTCATATTATGTTGCTCATCCACGCATTTGGATGGGAACACAGCTGATCTGAAGACCTGTGACCATGGGATTTTTCTGCTGAGGCCTCTGACCATGGGATTTTTCAGCTGAGGCCTGTGAACACTGGATTTTTCTGCTGACTCCCAGGCTGGTGGCTCTTGGGTGCGGGGAGCAGCTGGGCTGAGGCAGCTGTGGGCAGGACGCTTCTCCATCTGCCGGGTCTGTTCTTTGTCGCTGGCACATCTGGGCTGGCCCCCAGTCAAAGCTGGGATCCCTGCCAGCTGCTCCACGCCTGGAGAGATGAGGAAATGGCACATCCTGGTTACCCACACCCCGGGAATCCTTTCTGGTGATGAAATATTTCAAAATACTTGGGGGAGATATGTCTGTTTCTCTAGAAAAAAGGACTGAAATCAGTGGCAGAAAAAACCCCAAATCCCCTTGTCATCACATTGTTCCCAGTGCCTTAAACTGAGCTGTTGTAGGATGGTTTTCACAGATTGATTTGTTGAGGAAAGGCTTTTTTGGGAATTTAATAAATAAACAAACCTTCAGATAATTAGGGCTAGATCTGGCAGGGCCGTGGCCATCTGTTTGACCATTAAAATGTGAATGGCCTGGTGTTCTTCAGCACCAAACCTGCCTGGTGCTTGTGAGGGCTGCTGATTGGTAGATTGTCAGGATATTTCTTAGGGATTGTTTTGGGGGAAGGAAAAATCCGTGTTGCATCTGAGAAGTCGAGTGTAGGATAATTTCCTTGAGCAAACATCCTTCCCTCCTGAGATGTTTCTCAGATTGCCTGAATTGCTTTGTTCGGCGCCGTGTTNCTGGGGAAGTGTTGGGGGAAGGAACAATCCGTGTTGCATCTGAGAAGTCGAGTGTAGGATAATTTCCTTGAGCAAACATCCTTCCCTCCTGAGATGTTTCTCAGATTGCCTGAATTGCTTTGTTCGGCGCCGTGTTTGCCTGGAGTTGAGTGGTAATTCCCAGATAATAGGAATTTATGAAAGGCATATTTTTGGAAATACCTATTGGAGAGCATTTTCCTTTCAAAACATGCATTTCCCCGGTAACGCTCTTAGGGTTGGGGTTTGGTGTATTTCCAGCTCTTTCAGCGCATTTTTGCCAGTGCAAAGTGTGTTTAAAAAAAAAAAAATACTCCCTGCTTATGGGATGTTGACTCAATTTTTATGCCATTAATAAACTTTTACTGCTTTTTTTCTTTTTTCTCTGCTGGCTCTGGTCTCTTCCTTCAGTTCCACACAGCCCATAATCATCTCATCCCTCTCTGTCCATTTTTCCCCTCATTACTGCAAATTTTTTTACCTTTTTTCATGCTGGCATCTCCTGTTCACCACACTCTGCATCTGTGCCAGTTGATTTTAAGCTTTTCCTATTTGTGTTTATGTAACAGATTTTTGAATTATTCTACTTTTATCGGTATAGGAGCATTTGATTCTTTCCTGTTTCATTTTTTTGCTGCACCTGAAGTTGATTTAAGTGGAGGGGAGGAGTTCCAAGGATTTGTAAGGTTTTTTTTTGGTGCTGTTGGCTGGTGCTGTTCCCTGCACCTCCAGCCTGCTCATCCCAGCAGGACTCACCTGAGGGATATTCAGGATTTCCTGGGATGGGAACAACCTGTGGGGTCTGTGCACTCCCCTGCTCTGAGGTTTGCTGTGGTTTTTTGGCAATATTTCCATGGATGCACAAACACTCCGGTGAGTTCTGCTGGTGGGGCTGATGTGAGCAGAGATGGGGGCGATATTTCAAACCCAGAACTTGCCTGAGCAGCATTTTGGGTGTAAAATGAGCCTGGAGGGTTGTTTTGCTTGCCCTGGTTTGGAGTTTTCAGGGCTGGGGAGGATCTCAGCGTGGAGAAGTGATGCCACAGCAGAGGGACACTCCCAGGGCTGGAGCTGCTCCTCTTCCTGCAGGGACGGTTGAAAATCACCTGCAGGGAAGGTTGAAAATCACCTGCAGGGAATGTGTGGAGCCCCCTGGGCTGGGACCTTCCTGCAGAGAGGTGCTGCCCCATAAAATGCAAGTTCAGCCGTGTGAAACAGCAGGAAAGGGATTTTTTAGAGGTTTTTAGAGAGTTTTTTAGAGGTTGTTGTGGAATTCTCTGAGTTCTCTGTAGTCTGGCCAAAGGAAACCCTGGAGATGCTTCCCCAGCAGCCTCTGAATTTCTCCCCGAGTGACAAATGACCCCCAGTCTTTGCCTGCTTTGAGCAGTGCTCACCCCTGCACTGTTCATATTTTTATCCTTTCTCTCTCTGCCCAGCAGGAGTTGATTATAGAGATCATTTTTGGTCTCAGCCCTCCCTCCTGCCTCGGTGTGATGCTCCCAGGCTCCATCCAGGCCCTGGGAAGGCAGCAGGAGGTTCCTGTGGCTCATGAGCAGCCCAGGTGTGGTGGTTTCAAGGCTTGGGGTTAACGGGCCTTGTATCCCAAATATCTTGGTGAAAATTAATTCTGCAAAGTGTACGGTCAGTTTGGGGTGTCTGTCTAAAGAAATACAAAATTCCCAATCAGAGCAATGCCTTAGTGTAATAAATTTTGGGGTATAGAGTGGTGGGGAAGAGGTTTGCTCATGCAGACAGGGGAGCTGGGGCTGCTGGTGGAGCTTGCTGGGTTTTGTTGTTGTTTGTGTTTGTTTTTTTCTTTTTAAAGAAACAAATTGGTGTTGAAAATTAATTGTAGAAAGTGTCCAGTCAGTTTTGGATGTCTGTCTAAAGAAATAAAAAATTCCCAATCACAGCAATGCCTTGGTACAGCCAATTTTGGGGTGTAGGGTGGTGGGGAAGAGGTTTGCTTGTGCAGGTGGGAGTTGGGGCTGCTTGTGTTTTGTTGTTGTTTGTGTTCGTTTTTTTCTTTTTAAAGAAACAAATTGGTGTTGAAAATTAATTGTAGAAAGTGTCCAGTCAGTTTTGGATGTCTGTCTAAAGAAATAAAAAATTCCCAATCACAGCAATGCCTTGGTACAGCCAATTTTGGGGTGTAGGGTGGTGGGGAAGAGGTTTGCTCATGCAGACAGGGGAGCTGGGGCTGCTGGTGGAGCTTGCTGGGTTTTGTTGTTGTTTGTGTTTGTTTTTTTCTTTTTAAAGAAACAAATTGGTGTTGAAAATTAATTGTAGAAAGTGTCCAGTCAGTTTTGGGTGTCTCTCTAAGGAAATACAAAATTCCCAATCACAGCAATGCCTTAGTACAGCCAATTTTGGGATGCAGAGTGGTGGGGAAGAGGGTTGCTCGTGCAGATGGGAGCTGGGGCTGCTGGTGGAGCTTGCTGGGTTTTGTTGTTGTTTGTGTTTGTTTTTTTCTTTTTAAAGAAACAAATTTGAGTTGAAAATTAATTCTGCAAAGTGTATGGTCAGTTTTGGGTGTCTGTCTAAAGAAATACAAAATTCATAATCTCAGCAATGCCTTGGTATAAATAAATTTTGGAGTATAGGGTTGTGGGGAAGAGGTTTGCTCGTGCAGATGGGAGCTGGGGCTGCTGGTGGAGCTTGCTGGGTTTTGTTGTTGTTTGTGTTCGTTTTTCCTTTTTAAAGAAACAAATTTGAGTTGAAAATTAATTCTGCAAAGTGTATGGTCAGTTTTGGGTGTCTGTCTAAAGAAATACAAAATTTATGATCACAGCAATGCCTTAGTACAGCCAATTTTGGGATGTAGAGTGGTGGGAAGAGGTTTGCTCGTGCAGATGGGAGCTGGGGCTGCTGGTGGAGCTTGCTGGGTTTTGTTGTTGTTTGTGTTTGTTTTTCCTTTTTAAAGAAACAAATTGGAGTTGAAAATGAATTGTACAAAGTCTACGGTCACTTTTGGGTGTCTGTCTAAAGAAATACAAAATTTATGATCACAGCAATGCCTTGGTACAGCAAATTTTGGGGCGTAGGGTGATGGGAAGAGGTTTGCTTGTGCAGATGGGAGCTGGGTTTTGTTGTTGTTTGTGTTCGTTTTTCCTTTTTAAAGAAACAAATTGGCGTTCCTCTCCTTTCTGCAGAAGTTCTCATTAGCAGCACAGCCCTTACAACCTGCTGAGGCTGTCATTTGCCCTTAAGAGCTGCGAGAGTGGAATTTCCCCTTCTTTTGGGACTTTGAGCAGGGCGAGTGGGCTGAGAATTAGAGCTTCATTCTGGGCTGCCATCAACCAGAGTCCCCACTCCAGAATTACCTCCTCCAGAACACAGCTTCCATTGCTTCTCTGACTCACTCAGGCACTCGAGCATCCTACCCGTGCAGAATTACACCGAAAGCACATTTAACAAGTTCTGCTCCTCGGAATAACAATGAGCCTGATGAAGCGATACAATAAATATTTTCCTGGCTATTAAGGGACAATTATGTTTGTAGAGCTCAAGTCCTTGTTCTGCAGTTTTCAAAACACGCTGGAATTGCTAATAAACATGTGTTGACAATAAAGAGCAATCGATACAAGAGTCAGGAGGTGCTTGGGTGTTGCTGGACTTGGAGTTGGAAACCTGAATTAAAAAAAAAATACAGTGGGAAAACTGAATCCTGCTCCTCTCACAGTGAATTTTTAGAGGTTTTTAGAGATTTTTTTAGAGGTTGTTGTGGAAGTGAATGTGTCCTGTGCGTTACTTGAAAAAAATAAATAGGATTTGGTGTGATTTCTAGCAGTGCCTGCAAATCTTCCGGAGTTCCTGAAATGTGTGTCTGGGGCTGAAATATCACAGGGGTTTCTTGACAAAACGCGACGTGAGGCAGCAGTGCCACAAGGCAGCAGCTGCGTGTCTGGAGCAGCTTTGTCATCAGAAATTCCCTGAATTTTTCATGGCCTGATGTTCTGTGTCTTTTCAAAGCACGGCCGTGGGATTTGATGTGATCCTGCCCCGTCCCTTCGCTTCCCTTCTTGATCACAGAAAGCAGAACTGTCCGGGAGGTGCTCGCAGGGAATGTGGTCAGCGGGCTCTGCAGATGAAGTAGTTTTTATACTTTTATAAAAAACCCACTGTTTTCAGTCCATTTTTCCTTCCAGAGATGCTCCAGGTATGATTCCCCCTCGTGAATCCGCAAATCTGTGACTTTTAGTATCATTCTTTTATAAAAATCACTGTTTTCAGTCTGTTTTACCTTCCAGAGAGGCTTCAGGCTGTGTTTTCCCCTCATGAATCCACAAATCCGTGACTTTTAATCATCATTCTTTTACAAAAATCACTGTTTTCAGTCTGTTTTACCTCCCAGAGATGCTTCAGGTCGTGCTTTCCTTTCATGAACCCACAAATCCGTGACTTCTAATCGTCATTCTTTTATAAAAAAATCACTGTTTTCAGTCTGTTTTATCTCCCAGAGAGGCGTCGGGTCATGTTTTCCCCTCATGAACCCAAAAATCCATGACTTTTAATCATCATTCTTTTACAAAAATCACTGTTTTCAGTCTGTTTTACCTTCCAGAGATGCTTCAGGCCCTGTTTTCCCCTCATGAATCCACAAATCCGTGACTTTTAATCATCATTCTTTTACAAAAATCACTGTTTTCAGTCTGTTTTACCTCCCAGAGAGGCGTCGGGTCATGTTTTCCCCTCATGAACCCACAAATCCGTGACTTCTAATTGTCCTGGGTGTCACAGGAGTGTTCAGGTGCTGCAGTTCCAGGCTGACACTCACATTTCTGGCACCCCACATTTTGGAATTTTTCTCAGTCAGTGCTTGAGACTGAAAACTTGGCTTATCAAACAGCAGGAGAGAGCCCCGTGGAATATGCAGTTTTCATGTCCTTGTTTGCGTGGGCAGGAACTCCTTGTGTTGTTCTCACTTTGGGCAGAATCAAAGGCTTTTCAGCAAAGCTGAATTGCAATTTTTTTCTCCATTTTATTGCAATGGCACGTGTGCTTCAATTGATACAACTTTATGTACTTGGTACTAAAGCAGTGAGGCAAATACATGTATTAGCAGGGAAAGGAGAAGAAAATGCTGGTTCAGGAGTCAGAAAGCCTCAGTTGCTAATTTTAAACTTTCTCCTCTATGGCAAACTATAAACAGGCACTAAAGCATTTAACTTGCAAATTACACAGTTCTGGATTGGTATTGAAGTGGGGTTTTTTTCCGTTTTAGTCAGGATTTTTGTAACATTTTTACCAAAATATTTTCAGTACAGGATCGGAGCCTTTGCCTGGTGGGGTTAATTAATTAAGGTGTTAATTTTGTCCTTGAGCTGTTGCATTTTAGATGAAAGGAGATGAGAAGTGAGGTGGAATAAATGCAAGGAAGAAGTGAAGAGATTAAGGCAAGAGAAACTAATGAAACACTCCAGTTTGGTGACCAGTTTGAGAGAGTTTTAAAATCTGGGGGTGAATAAAACAATATTTAATTCAGCAGATGAAATGCAGGAATCCTTCACGTGTTTCCACCCTTTTCTTTCACTGGACAGTGGGAGATTGTCACCCCAGGGCTGCTGAAAGCGAGTCCTGTTCTGACTCAGGGCTCCTCAAAACCATTTTCTGTCCTGATCTCTCTTCTTGGTCCCGGTTTGATTTCATCTCTCGAGGTGTTTCAGCAGGATAAGAGCCTCGGATTTCAGGGATACAATCACTCTGTAAAAACAAACCAACTTTGCCATTATTAGTGCACCTTTTAAGGTATTTTATTTACTCTAGCAGTGTTCTGAGGACTCAGTGTTCCTTCCCAAGTTTTATTGGAAGATCCAGCTCTGCTCCCTGGTGTTCCTGTGCTCGGGACAGCGGCTTTATTAAAAATCCCAAACAAAACCTAACAAAGGAGCCCAAGGATAAACAATCACTCTTGATGTAGTTGCAAACTTTGACCTAAGTCCTGTGAACGTGCTGCAGGAACACCTGAAAACCAGACCAGGGCTGTGTTTATCGGTGCTCTCCAAGGTCAGAGGTCGGGAGTTCACTGTGTGATGCTGATAAAGAGCCCTGCTCCTGCTCCTGGTTGGCATTTTGGGTTTTCGTTATGTTAAAGCCGTGCCAGACAGTGTGGAAAGAGAATACAGAAGTGCACAGAGAAATGGAGTATTTTTGGTGTGGTATTTTCACTGCTGTGGGATGGGGCTGGTACTTGAGCTGCTCTGGAAGGTGAGATGGAGAAGTTCCTGTTAGTTGGTGAAAAATGATTCTTTTATTGACATGTGGCTCCTGTTCTCCATTTTTTGATGGATCTGCATTGCTTCTTGTTCCCCCAAAACTGTTTCGCTGTGACAACACTCTTCACCTGCAGTCAGTGGTTAATAATTCCAATTTTTACAACATTGGAACAGTTCAAACTGCAGAGCTGTGCTGGGTCCTCGCTGGGTTCCTCTGGGCTGATCAGGATGTGCCTTCCCAGTCCTTCAGCTGTCCCCAACCCTTCCCAAGGTGCTCCCAGCCCAGTCCCATCCTGCCCATGCAAATTACTGACAGCACAAAGACAAGGAAGGTTCTGAAGGTCTGAGGTTGCAATAAATGAACCCACGGGCTTAAAAACCCATTTCAGTTATGGAAACTGCATCACTTAAGGTTTATAACTTGTGATGGTTGTGATATAAGAGAGCAAAACGTGGTCTGAGTTCATTTTATATGTAAAATATTAATTCTTTGGGGTGATTCATCCTGACGCAGAACAGTGTGTGTTCACTGAGGTGCCGTCAGCTCCTGGATTTCCCTTCCCTGGCTCTGGGGCAGCTGATGAATGTAAAATGTTAGGGGGAAAAGGAGCTTTAAAGGCCTGAAATGAGTTTAAGGCTGTGCTGGTCTGGTCTCTGGGTGAAATCACTTTGGCTGGGGTTGTGTGTGACTTGTGCATCACGTCCAGCCAAAGGATCCAGGTTTATTCTGCGTGGAAATTCACTGGGAAAGCTGAACATAACCCTCGCAAGGAGCATTCCTTGAACTTTCTGTGCACTGACAAAGGACTGAACAACACTCCCTTACTGCGGCGTTTTTTTCAAAGGCAGCATTGAAATTCTGATCGCTCTTATTCAGTGTTCTCACAGTAACAGCTGTTGCTTTGCAGCAATAAAAAACACTGTATTTTGGGGAAATAGCTACTGTTGGTCAACTCACTGCTCCTGTTACGCTTGGCTGTAAAGACAGCCTTGGTTAAAGTCTGTGTTAGTGTCCTAGATGAGGTTGTAAACAAATATGGGTTTTTTTAAAATTGTCTTGTGTTCCGTTATGGCAAAATAAATGGTTTATTTATGAAAAAGCCTTTGTTAGTGTAGAACCTCAATCTTAGTTTGTATTGCATGTTCAATCTGGTTTATTTCAAGGGTATAATGAGGCTGTACTTCTTGGGTCTTGGCTCACCAGCTTGAGGGAAAGGCAGTATAAATTTATGATAAAATATTTGCCTTTGTGGATATTCTGCAGTGTGTGTTTGCCCCCAAGAAGTGACTGTGGCCATCCAGCTGGACAATGCTGTGTGCGATTTTTGGGGTGTCCTCTGCAGGGCCAGGAGATGGACTCGCCAATCCTGGTGGATCCTTCCAGCTCAGGGTATCCTGTGATCCTTGCACAGCTGAAAATAATCCCAGAGAGCTGAGGTCAGCCCAGGCAGAGCGCTGGGTCAGCACTGAGGGGCAAAGCTCTGGCTCAGTGATGTTCCTGGGAATTCTCCTGCAGGAATGTGGCCCAGGAGGTTCTTTTCTCTTGGGAAAGATCCACATCTGGTTTTGAGTAGCCATTATTGATGTTATTTTACATTGGATCTGGGAGCTCAGTAGGATCCTGATGCTGTGTTCATCATGACCTTCATTCCTGAGGAAACAGTGGCTTCGGGACCCATTTTTAAGTCATGCTCATGCACTCCTTTTTGGGTAATCAAATCAGGGTTTGGTTACCCAAATCACGGTTTGGTTATCCCAGTCAGGGTTTGCTTACCTGAATCAGGGTTTGGTTATCCAGATCAGGGTGTGGTTACCCAAATTAGTGTTTGGATATCCAAATCAGGGTTTGGTTATTGAAATCAGGGTTTGGTTATCCCAAATCAGGGTTTGGTTACCCAGATGAGGGCTAGAAGCCGGGCATCAGGACAGAATCAGCCATGGGGTCTGTTCAGTGCCATCGCTGCAGATCAGTCCCCTCCAGCCCTGGTTTTGTCACCCTCCCTGGTGCTGAGCTCCCTTTCCTTCTGCAGCTGCTGCCCTGAATTTGCTGGGATAGGGGATTGGAGAGTGGGAATGGGCTGTGTGTTGATGTTCCCTGTCCGTGACCCCCTCACCTCTGTTTTTCCCCCCAGATGTGGAGAACGCCAGGACGAAGATGAGGAGCGCGGTGTCGGTGCGGGAGGGCCAGGGCGTCGTGCTGCTCTGCGGGACCCCGCCCCGGGCAGGAGGTAAGGGACCCTCCCTCGGGCTGCTGGGGCTGGGCAGGACCCCTGGAAATGCCACAGGACAGAGCAAGAACCAAATCTGGGTCCTGAAGTAAATTCAGGGAGAAAGAAACCAAAAACAAGGCAGGGGGAGGGAAGGATTGAAGATTTACTTCTCTCGTGAAATGCCCTTCTAGTTCCTGGTAATTTCTGTGCACTTAACGTGTCTGATTTTTATGGTATTCCCTGTAATTAATGGAGTATCTCCTGGAGTTAAATTCTGCCCAATTTCACAATTGCTGAGCCTCGATGAATGCAGTTTTCCCTGTGAGCAGACAATTCAGAGAGGAGATTGTTGTCTCTAGCAATGTTCTTGCAATCAAGACTTTCTGTGCTGTGGTGGAGTGACGCTGTGTAATTTAAACTTCTACTCTACTGAGGGGCTCAGAAAAGTGGCTCCTTGGTGGACCCAAACTTGCAATTCCATTTCATCCCTCCTCCTGCATCCTCAGTCTCGGCCTAATTGCTGTTGAGCCTCAAGTAATATTTGAAAGGAACTGGTTTTATCGGTTTTAATTGATATGGAGCGCCATTATCGAAGGGCTGTGATGTTAAACATTAGATTTGATTGCAAAGACAAGGTACTAGGAGCGAGACATTATATTCAATAATATAGGTATTGTGGCCTCATAAATTCGGCAGAGGCCAAGCCGACACAGCCATAAAGTGGCAATTTTACAACTGTCTGAGCTTGCAGAATTTTTTCCCCTCCGAACTGATACATACTCTTCAATCATCTTTATGGCCTCGCAACAGCTTTGTCTTTGCAGCAGCGGAGGAAATGGGTCATTCTCACGCTCTCTGGAAGAATTAGAGTGATTACATTTTGCTTCTAGAGGCAGTGCAAAGTGTGAATTCCCCCAGCTGTTCCCGCAGTTGTGTCCTGTGTGTGGGTTTACACCCGGAGGTGATGGCCAAGCTGAGGCAGCTCTGCCTGCCTCTGGCAGGGTTTGAGTTGGAGGTGTGGAACAGGAGGTGATGCCAAACACGCTCCTGCTGCTGGGAGCAGCGGTTGGAAGAGGTGAGAATTCCTCCTGCAGCGGCAGATGGGGGATGATTGACACCCCCCACACTAATTGAGGTGTTCGTGCAAAAACAGAGCTGAGCACTCCCAGAGTTACCAAATGGAATTGAGAATTGTACCAGAATTATTTCAGATCCTTGGATTGGTCTGAGAGTTGGAGGATTAATTGTAAAGTTTTCAGGAGGCATGGAGCAAAGGAAAAAAAATTCCTCCTTTCTTCCTTCCCTGGAATAAAGCTGTAGCAGGGTGACATCAAACACGTGGCAGGGCAGGATGCAGGTCAGGAAGTCCAGGATAAAACACCCGGCCAGGAAGCAGAAGCAGTTTGTTAGGAAGAGCAGGGATGGTTTAGGAACAGCTGACCTGGCCTGAGGGATGTTCAGCCCTTTCCAGATCACTGATCTGACTTTATTTTTTTTTAACTTTCATTCTGTATTTACTGCACTGAGCTCTCAATCCCAGACAATGCTAATCCTAAAAACCTTCTCCACCAGCTTGTTCCTCCCCCGCTTAGCCCCCAAATATTGTGCTTTTGTTTTCTGTCGTGTTGTGCAGTTTCTAAGATGTTTCTAACTTAATTGCACTCATTTCTTGCATTCTCTGTGAGGAGTTTGCAAGAAGAGACGTGATTAAATAGCGATTATTCCTCCATGCACAGCATTCCAGCTACAATGGAGCCCAGAGCTCATCCCCAGGGAAATGCCAGCCCATGGTGTGGAACGAGAAAATTGCTTCCCTTCTACAATTTATCATATTTTTCCCCTTGCTTATCTGAGGCACAGTTATTTACATAAGTCATAGGAATGTCCCTTTTGAGCAGGGAGCAAATTATTCCTGAGTTTAACAGGGGTTTTGTCCTTTCGGAGGGTGCAGTCCCAGCTCCATTGGGCTGTGGCCGTCCAGCATTGAAACCAACAATGAAACTCCATTTAACAATCACCAAGCGCTCCAATATTTGCTTTTTTCCTTTTGTCACATTTCCACTTTGACATTCCCTTTCTTCTCAGTCTTGTTTGGGATTTACTGAGGGCAAGATTTGGCTTGGAGTGTGAAGACTTTCCCCTCCCAAATATTTTTCTGCTCCAGCCTGGTTTTATGTTAAATATTCTAAGTTGTGTCATAATTGAGCAGTGCTGTTTGGGTAATTAAGATGGTCATCTGTCACCGTTCTGCATGGCCATACTTCTGGAGCTTTTAATTCTATTGCAGTTAAAATACCATTTTTTTGCCACAAAAAATCAGTAAATCATCTCACCCACATATTCAAAAGCTAGAATGACATCAGGAATGGATTTATGTCGCTCTCCTGCTACTTCTCCAGTTGTTACAACCTTTAAATGGCACTGAAATCTCTGCAGCTATTTTGAATTTTTACCGTGTTATGTTATGTCTTTAATGGTTTTAAAGGGCTGTCGATCCAACAAACATCTCCATATTCCAGACTTAATGTTGGACACAGCTAATGTGCAGCTGGTTAAAAAACATTCATGGGATGCTAATTTTTCCCCGTTCTGCCAAGAATGGAAAAGGCTAGACATATGGAGATCTAAAAATGATTTTTCTGTGCTATTGATTCAGTTCCAGAATTGGTTTGTACCGAGTGACGAAGCCCTCAGCAAAGCAAATCTGCAAGTTCCTGTCGGGTTTTACCTCCTGTTACTACTGGGCTCTATTGTGATTATTGTGCAGCCTCTCTTCAGCTGTTATTTCTGTTGGTATATATTGAGATTTATATTTGTTTAGTGCAGTTTTCCTCATCTGACATCGATTTTGGATTTATGAGGTATTTCTGCTCTTCGAGAGGGGAAGAGGCAATGAGGCGTAGTCCTTTTATGCTGTGTGGGGTGGTGTAAAGCTGCTGTGTACCCAGAGAAAAAGATGATTTTTAATGGTAGAAGTGAAGATTTGCTTGATGGTTATTAGAACATTCCAACAAATTTTAGTTTTCCTGGGAAAACTCAACATCAGTTTTACATTGGCGTACTTCCTGCTGCATTATTCCCGTGGGGAATGTGACCAAAACCCGGGAGAAATTAAACAAATCACAAGAATTTTGCGGAGCTGACGAGCTGTTGCTTGGGAATTGCAAGGAGATTCTGCTGAAATTCCTAATTAGCCATGTGTGCTGTGTGTTCCTGTTTCGTGCAATATGGCAGGGCTGTTCCTACAGGGATAAAGCAGCAGGGATGTGTCCTTCCTCTTCTATCATTCCCTGATAAAATAGATTTAATCCATAAACGAGGCTGGGTTTGAGGGACAGGGATCAATCAGCTCACAGCACACGGACATGCTGATAGGAAATCATATCAGATCACGGAAAAACAGATCCCAAATGATTGCTCAGAGTTTGCTGTGACAAATCCTTCCCTGAACAACGCCGTGCCTGTTCCAGAGGAGGGTTCAGATTTGCAGATTTTCGCCCGTGCCTCTGGTGCTGCCATTTGGAGACCTGCAGCTTCCAGCAGGGCTCTGCTTCCCGAGTGACACGGCGTGGAAAGAGGCTCAGGTGCCAGGAATTTCGGGATGCTCTGCTTGCTTCTCTTCTGCAGCTCTGGAGCAGCAGCCTGCTGCTTTGCAGGGAACTGGAAGTTGAATTAATTTCACGTATTTGGCTCTGGAAACGTTTCATCCCCTCAAAGCCAAGCGAAGTTAAACAGGTGGAACTCCAGAATGCGATTTCTTTCCTGGTGCACATCAGTGTTTCCAGAGCACTGTATTATGGAAAGGTTTGGTTGGAAGAGACCTTAAAAGATCTCGATCCATCCCCAGGGACACCTCCACTGTCCCAGGGTGCTCCCAGCCCCGTCCAGCCTGGCCTCAGGCACTGCCAGGGATCCAGGGACAGCCACAGCTGCTCTGGGAACCCTCAGGGCCTCCCCCCCCTCACAGGGAGGAATTCCTTCCCAACATCCCATCTAAACTCCCCTGTAGGAGGTGAAGAGCACCCTGGGTTTGCACCTTTGCCTTTGTTGCAGGTTGCGGATGTCACACATCTGGGCCTGAGCACAGATCACACTTGCAGGGGTTTTGCACAAAAATGCATTTTAAGGAGAGCGGTACCTCGAATATTGTAAGAACAGCGGCCTTAAAAATGGTTCCACAGCGTTCTTGTGCCGGTTCAATCTGCCGAGGAGAAACGGCTTTTTTATTTAAAAACATATTTTGCAATAGTCCTGCTGGTGTCATCATCATCATCTGCACAAATTCCAGCTGACAGCTTGAAACCGAATGGTACCTGAGAGACACTTCCATTTGTCCATATGAGGGAAAATAATCCTCGTTCTCAGCTGGATTTGCCCGTGATTTCTGTCTGCCAGAGCTTTATTTTCACCACCAGTACCGAGCCAATGCCACAGAGACACTTTGTCAAGTGCAGTCTTTCTGAAGCCCTTTTTTCTTTTGATAAACCTGCATTCCAGGCTGAGGTAATCCAGGCTTAAATTAATATATCCTTTTTATATATCTGTGCACCAGCCCCGGTTCCTTTAGGGTTTTTAAGCTGACATGGAGGTGGATAACTGAGCTTTCAGCAGTTCCTTACCCTGAAATCTTACAGAACTCTTTAACTCCTTGTTCCATTGTGGGGCATCCCTTGGAATAAAGGGGGCATGGAAAGAAAGAGGGAGGGGTAGATCAAGAAGAGCCAAATTGCAGGAAAAAAATTCAGATTGAACCTTTTCACTTATCCAGTCCCAGGTATCTCTGTTGTGCTTTGGAGAAAAGAGGAGAAAATTGGAGAAAATAGCTATGTTTGGCTCTCCACCGAGTTTATTTTTATCCCTAAATTGTGACTGTGGGGTGCTTCTCCACCAGCTCTTTATTATCTTCTCTACTAAAATATTTGGATTTTTCTTTGGAAACAGGAGAATTGATTAGGAGAAGGCAGGAGGGAGATGGCTGCAGTCCCAGCTGATCCCAGCCCTCGGAACAAGAGCGCTGAGAGGAATTTTTGTTTTTCACAGGGGTTTATCAAGTACCTTCTCCTCAAAGAGTACAAGAGTACCAAATGAAAGTGTCACTAATTACTGCTTCCACCTATAAATATAGGTGCTTTGCTTTGAAAATTGACTCCTGGGTGTTGCCATTAGTTTCCCTTAGTTTACGTCCCTAAAATTTAACATTCACAAGAAACCAGATTTATTTTATTTCAGCAATAAACCAAACCCTCGCCTTTTATCCTCAAAATTATTACAGGCAGGAAGCAATTTAAAATACTTCCAGCTATTGAAAAAGCACAACAGAGATGCTGGAAATGCTCCGAGCAATTAAATGCAAAGTTCTAGGGAGGTGATTAAAGGAACAATTTGTCACTTGAAATGGATCTGGCTAATGGGGATGTATTTCCATATTGCTTCCTAAAGCACTTTGTACTTCCCTACCTGCTTCCAGAGGGGGAACAGATCAGAGCAGGACACTGGGAATGGCACAGGAGCCTGGAACAATTAGTGCAGGAATGGGATGTGGTGATTGAGAGGGGCGTGGACTTCAGAAGAAGCAAAAATGTTTATTACGCAGTGAAAAATCCTTATATCCCATCACACAAACAGGAAATAACTCTGCACCCCAGTGTGCCCCAATCACCAGTTCTGTTCCAGAATGTCACCTTTTATGGGAACAGGTAACCAATGCCTTTTAAGGTATAACTCCCTTTGATGGGAGCAGGTGACCCATGTCTTTGAAGGGAACAATCAGTGTTTGTCACCTCTGGCAGCTCCAGCAGGTCCCAAACCCACAGTGCTCTCCCAGCGCTGCCCTGGTGACCCAGGATGTGTTTCATGGACACAGGAGGTCATGCTGCCTTTCAAGGCCTGTTCCTCTGTCACCTCCATTCTGTAATACCACTGATGCCTTAAGATTCAGCTTTTCTATTTCCAGCTCCTGCCCTGCTTTAGTGTG
>VYZT01020598.1:26787-60861 GCA_013400735.1 Pomatostomus ruficeps
CCCCATTTTATTCCCTTAATCCTGTCTGGTCTCTGCTCTAGGGAGCCTCTCCAAGGCATCACCACAATGTGACAAACAGAAACGAGTCCATCTGCATCGCGCTCAGCTCCGTGGGGAGCAAAATGGAGTTTTTTCATTCATTTTTATTCAGCGCTGGGGCCCAGCTGCAGCAGAGCCGTTCTGTCAGACTCTCACCGACTTCTGGGCTTCCTTGGGATTGGCAAGAGCACAGAACCTGCCAGCCAGGGAGCAGTTTGCCTTTGAGAGGTGGTGCTCAGTGTGGAAGCTGCCTTGGCTGATGGTCCTGTGCTCATCCCTGCTCCAGGGAATGTTCTTTTTGGAGTTGGATCTACCATGAGGGGTTGGTGTTCATGAAGAAATCAACTGGAATGGTTCACTCTGGAACATCTGCTCCCCAAGGATGAGCTTAGAAGCATTGGTGCCTTAATTGCAGTGGTGTTGCTTTTGGCGTCGCTCTGAAGGACTCAGAGAAGCTCCAGGAATTATTAAATGCAGGGAAGTGATGCCTTGGAGTGGCTGCCTAGAACAGAGGCTGGACAGAGGTAGAGAATAAAGTAGGGATTTATTAAAGGCCTTGGGCAGTGCAAAAGCCTTCTCCGGTAGAGGCCACACCCAAGCTGGACCCCGGGGCACGAGTTTGCTCCACTTGGATCAGTTTGGATCCATTCCCAGATCAGGGTTCATTCTCCAATGCCAATTTCAGGGGATGATGGAATTGAGCCCAAGTCTGTCCCCCCTTTCAGAGGCTCCGTTTCCATCTTTGGGGGCCTGGGCCAACGAGGTGTCCTTGAGTGCAGCCTGGAGAGGATTTGTTGTGTCTGAGCAGGATGGGAGAACAGGAGCTCCCAGCGCGTGGGGAGTGGGAGAGTTCCACACTAAAGCAGGGCAGGAGCTGGCAAATATAAAAGCTGAATCTTAAGGCATCACCACCGCTGACCTTGAGCGGCTGTGTGGCATCCCTGTGGCACCTGAGCACAGGTGACATCAGTGGGGCCAGTTCTGGGGCCATGCTTCCAGCTGGGGGACAGCAGAGAAAAACACAATTTTCGTATGTTTGAAGAACTGCATCTGTTTTGGCATCAAACTAAAGCTCATTTCAAAATCAGAAAAACAAGTGGACTCTTACCCCTGTTCCATTTAAAAATGAAAATTAGTTTTCAGCCTGAAGTAGGAACTTTGCAACTTCAGCTGAAACATTTCAATGTTCTCATTAAATGAGTGGATGGAAATTGCAGGATCTGGGGGGTGTGTGTGTCTCACGCGGCTCCCGTTGTTCTGGGCTGTTCCATCCACAGAAGCTGCATGCCTGATTACCTGCACAGCAGGCTGAAAATTGAGCTGCTATATTTTAGCTATAAAATAATTCACCTTTTATGCCAAAACAATTGATGTTATACATTAGTTTCCATTATACGGCAAAATTAAATTAATTTCTCGGGGTGTGCTCTTCACTTTTTGTAGCTGGACTTGTCTTCCCATCACGCAGTTTGCATTTTGTGCAAACAAAAATTCAGCCAAAAGAATTATTCTGGGGAGTTCAGGTGAAATTCCAATGGTTGGGGAAAACCTGCACCCATTTTAACCAGATCCTCACTGTCTCAGCTGCTCCTGGAGGCCACAATTCAAGCCCTGCTGTAGAAGTGTTGTAATTGTCGTTATTTTTATAGAGAGAACATTAACAAAAAGGGAACGAACAACCCACAGTTTGTTCTCTGAAGTGTGACTGCTGCTAAAAATTTTTAAATTATGAGTGATAGAACTGTGTGAGTGCCAACAGCCCAGGATCCCCCTTGAAAATGCACAGGCTGAGCTTTGGTTTGGTTTGGGTTTGGTTTGGTTTGGTTTGGTTTGGGTTTGGTTTGGTTTGGTTTGATTTGGTTTGGTTTGGTTTGGTTTGATTTTCCCAGCTGAACATACCTCAGATAATTTTTAATTTCTGGGCATTGTATGTGTGCAAGGATATACCCCAAACCCTTGAAATGACATCAAATTTATCTCAAATAAAACCCCAAACGGCTTTCTCATTGCCAGGATGATCTGACCGTGGCACCCAGCAACATTTTGAGCTGCAGTTTACCCATCTGTTCCTGGGGCACAGAAACACCTCGTCTCACGCCTCCAGTGCAGCAGATTTTTATTTTGGAAAGCAACCTTTAGCGTTTGCCAGGAGAAACGAGGGAGATGTTATTTATTTTATGGCCCAGAGGAAGTTTTCCCAGGAGCAGCTGGCGTTGGGGGCTTGCCTGGGGGAGGTTGGGGTGATTTAAGTCAAGGTGGTGAACTCAGTGGAGGAAAATTGGCCCGAGGGAGAAAGGAGAAGTATTAAGAAAAAGTTGGAGGTTATTTATGTAAAATAAAACAGGTTATACCCCTGGGGATGTTGCCATTCCAGTATCCCAGTCCCACAGCAGCCTGATCCAAGGATTTGCCTGCAGGGAGATGGGGACAGTTTGCACCCAAGAGCATCCTCTGCGATTTGAATGCACTTTTACCTCATTAATTAATTTCCTGCTTTTGAGTAGTTTATTTGCACTTCCCCAGAGGTCCCTGTACAGACAGACAGAGCTGAAGCAAGGGGAATAATGGACATTTTTGTGGGTGATTGTCCCTCAAACCCGGCCTGAACTCCTCCCTCCCTCCCGGGTTCTGCTCATCCACAAAGCAGAGACCTCGCTCCAGTTTCTGCCATTTCACCACGGTTTGAGCTGAAATTGGGCCAAACGATGAACTAATTGGTTTCTGCCTTAATTATGGAGTCTGTCATTATCCTCTCAAAATCAGTGTTACTTTTCCATTATTTTTAACTCTAGGGTAGATCGTTCAAAATAGCTGTTTGCTGCAGATTTCCGTGGTTTTAATTGCAGTTCTGTCACTGCTGAATTCTGTCTGATGACTTCCTCGCAAACAGTTTTCCCCGTGCCATCCCGTGGGATAGGCAGGGAGCCAGCTGGAGACACAGAATTCCAGGATCGTTCAGCTTCCCGGGGTGTCTCTGTACAGAATATTGCAAAATCAGAACTGGAGGAGTGCATGAAATAATCAGCATTTGGGTGTCACTGATTGACATGAAACTTCTTTATATCCTGGTGGTTGTTTTTTCGGTTTTTTGGAAACCTCTAAGTGTTGTTCACTCAGCTCCATGCACCCCAAAATCAAGAATTTTCATTTCTTACCAGGTTTATTTATGGAAAATCCCACTTGAGTCATTGAAATCCAATCATTTTTGAACATTTTCAATCTGTTTCAGAAGAGTATTGTTCACATCACATATCTGTGGCTATTTTAGCAATCTCATTTAGGTGTGAGTTACGGGGCTGGCAGGTAAATAAATATAAATATTAAGCAGGTGCAGAGCAGTGATGGCCCAAAGACAAGGAGCAGGAGCTGCCATTTTTTATGCAAATAGAGGATAAAATGAACTTTACGAATTGTCCTTCTCCTTTAGATCATAGATCTGCGTCCCTTTTTTTCCCCCCAAACTTTTACTTGGTCAAGTTTCTGAATTAAATTATTATTTTGCATTTGCACAACTGCTGTTGTCCCTTAAATTCTGTTTGCAAGGAGTGAAATCGCCCTGGTTCTGTAAATGACCTCCCAGTGACGTGTTGCAGCCTCATTTATAAGAAATGTTTAATAAAATTAAATCAGTTTTTTCAAAAAGATCTTCATGAGCTTAAGGCTTGACTTTGAACATGTTTAAAAACCAATAAATGCATGGGGTTTGCCCCATTATGTTCCTTTAGCAACAGTAATTTGAGGTTTTTTAAGGTTCATAAATAGCAGGAAATGACCCTGGTAAACCTCAAAGGCCGTGGTGGTTTAATCACTGAATTTCTCAGAGATTTCGAGTTTCAGAATGGCAGGTAATTTTATAATTCTAGCAGCATTTTTTAATTGAGCACTTAGGTGCACAAAGGGCCTGGCGCAGCGTGAACGTGCTGAGTGTGCTGGAGACTGCACAGTAAATAATAATCAAATAATGCAAAATAAAGAGAAGCCGCCAACCAAGACGTAGTAAACAAATAAAAATTGAGTAATAACTGTAATTTCCAATACCTTGTCCATGTATGGTCGCCAAATAAGGGAAAAATGCATTGGAAAGCAAAGGCTGAGAACTCCGAGGAAGCCCAGGAGAGCCATATTACTTCCATTTATAACAGAAAATCAACTGAAAACTTGTAATTGACAGAAAGGGAGTGAGTTTGTGTCCCTGGAGGAGCCCTGAGATCAGCAACAGGCAAATGGTGTAAACACAATAAATCACAGCACAAGTTGTTTAATATGATTTTGTCATTATTATTATTTTGGAGAGTAAGAATACGGTTTTGTCAAGGACAATAAATACAGAATGAGGTCGAGGTGGTGGTGGGGTGCAGGGGAAGCAACCCCCTGCTCCTTTTTTTAGGAGAGCCAATGGAAATGTGTGTTGGATGGGGAATGAGGGTTTCAGGAAGGTTTATTTTTGGGCTGTTGGAGGATCCAGTTGAACTGGAATATTCTTCATGGTCTCCATCATCACAGTGACTGATTTCAGTGGGTTTAATCTGATTTAACCCAGTATCATAGGACTGAAATGAAGCTGCTTATTTCCCTCCAGATCTCTCCATCCCCTTGCCCTGTTTTGGACATCTTTGTTCTTTCCATTTTCTCTTTTTTTTTAAGCATAAAATAATATTTTGAGCGAGGAAACACGAGTAGGTCAATAAACCCCAGAACAGGAAGCCTGGTATCACCAGCTGCTGTGCCTTGGGGATGTCTGAGTTTGATGGGGAGCTGAAAATGGGGGTTTTGGTACCTAAGTCTTTTTAGCTCCTTCAGCCCTGTTCTCACTCTCTCCTCCCAGCTCTTCCGCAGAAAGAGTTTCACTATTTTCTACTCTCCCATTTTGAAAGACCATACATTCCTCACTCCCTAAGAGGTTGTAGTCCCCTTCCAGCTCCTCAGATGGATTTTTTTCCATTTTTTAAAAATTATTTAGTGCTTCCCACTGCACTAAATACCCCATTGTTTCCTGGCCAGTCCATGCTGAACTTCCTTTCCATAAATTCATTGCACTTCCTGAGTTCTGAGGGAAGGAATTGTGGGGGAAGCCATTGCTGCTCCCGAGGAGATGCCGCAGCTCCCAGGGGTGATCATCTTCCAGGTCCTTTCCTCCTTATGGTTCTGTGTGTTCCTGACCAAAAATATTTCTAAATATGACAGAAGTTTAACTCCTGAGCAGAGTCCTGGGACTGTTAACAGTTGGCACCCGCCGCTGCTGCAAAATTACCGTAATGGGAGAGGTTTAAATATTGATAGAAGAAAATTAAACACAGTTTAATGATGAGCAGTTTCATTTGGTGCCCTTTTTTGCATTAGGCAGCCCATAAATATTTTAATAATTTCATTTATTGAGTGGGTTTTTTTCACCTGCACAACCTCACCTCGTGTTACCCTGTCCTGCTGGCTTTGGGGAGGTGTTGAGGGTTTGGGAAGTGTCACCTCTGTGTTTCATGAGGCACCCAAATTTGTACACCCTGAAATTAAACCTGTGCAGGGAGGGGTGATCTCCATCCGTGGGGCAGCACTGGTGCTGCAGACTCTTTAACACTCAGAGAGGTCAATCAAGCTGTAATCGTCGCTAATTAGCGCTGCCAGGAGCTGTAATCTTCGTGTGAGAGGCACGTGGGTGCAGAATTATTCCCTGCCTGGAACACCATTAAAAATTAATTCCCTTTGATCCCGTAGGAAATGGACGAGACAAACATGTGGCCTCACGCAGGAAGGGGCTTTTGCCAATTAAAATTGGACACACGAAGCTGGGAGTGATGCTCGGAAAAGAAAACAAATTTAATGGATGTTTTTGCTAAATGTCTCAGTTTATCTTTTGAGGTGTGGAGGGTTTTTTTTTCCTCTCAAATAATTATAATGAATGGCTACTTTGCCGTACCTTACAGAGATTTTTTTAATGGAGTTTTTATGGATTTTTGTACGAAAAAAATAGTTTTGCTGTGTGATGAGCCCTCCTGGGAATTCAGGCTGCTTCTGGCATTCCTTTCACGTGGATGCTCCTGTCCTGTTCCTACCTGCTGAGCATCTGGCTGAGCAGTTCAGTAGCTGCTGAATGAATAATCTGCCCGTTTTAGCGAAGTTTGCTCTCGTTTTTGCTGTCTGCTCCTATTTCCATGCATATTAAC
Source organism: Pomatostomus ruficeps (assembly GCA_013400735.1). Taxonomy (NCBI): domain Eukaryota; kingdom Metazoa; phylum Chordata; class Aves; order Passeriformes; family Timaliidae; genus Pomatostomus; species Pomatostomus ruficeps. The sequence goes on from VYZT01020598.1 coordinate 32,985, forward strand.
TTTCCAAAAAAAAATACTGAGATTTCAACAAAACCCCAAACATTCTGGATTTCTGTTGCCTTTTTTCTTCTGCTGGAGGAGGTGGGGATTTAGTGGAAAAAATAGAGGGTTTAGCTGGTTTCTGGTACTTTATAAAATCTGTTTTTCTCACTCATTTGCTCTGCTTGTTACACAGTAAATATTGCAAATAAAACAATGCTGTAAAATATACTAATAACTCGATTTTTGAAGGAAAAAAGGCGGAAAAAACGTATTAGACATCTTGGCTTGTGTTTATTCCTGCCCAGACCTGTCGTTCGCGTGGATCTTCAATGAGTACCCGTCGTTCGTGCAGGAGGACAGCCGGCGCTTCGTGTCCCAGGAGACCGGGCACCTCTACATCGCCAAGGTGGAGCCGTCGGACGTGGGCAACTACACCTGCGTGGTGACCAGCGGGGCCACCAGGAGCCACGCGCTGGGCTCACCCACGCCGCTGGTGCTGCGCACAGATGGTACGGCCGCCCCGGAGCCATGGAACTGCTGGGATCGGGGGGAAATTCCGGCGTCGCTCGGTTTTTGGCTTTTGCACCCTAAATTCCTGTGTGTTTTCCAAATACTGGTTGCTTTTTAAGGCTGGGCTCAGGCAGGGAGAGCCTGGAGGTTTGACCCTGTCTCTCAAATGCCAGCCCCTCACCCGAGGGAGCAAATCTCCCAGTGGAGGTGGAGCTGCGCACGTGGGAGCAAAGAAGGAGAGAGGGACTCTTGGTGTGGGTTCCATGTGGAGGCAAAGAAGGAGAGAGGGGCTCTTCGTGTGGGTTCCATGTGGAGGCAAAGAAGGAGAGAGGGACTCTTGGTGTGGGTTCCACGGAGGGTTCAATGGTGTGGAGGTTCCAGTGAGAAGGGAGGGTCTGAGGGTTTTATACTCGGGGAAAGGGGAGGGGAAAAAGGGGTTACAGCCAACAGAGAAAGGGAAAAAGGGATGATTTCACAGGGAAACAACCAATGGGGAGCGCCTGAAGGAGGGACAGCGGGAATAACCAATGCTGTGTCACAGAAGATAGAACTTTCCAGACTCAATACATATTTAACTAAGGGGATACATATTCATAAACTCACACATAAAACAGGGAGGAGAAACAGTAACCAATCAACTTGAAATGTTCAAACAGGGGGAACAAAGGCTCCTGGGTTCTCACAGTAACCCGGGGGAGCACCTTTAGGTTGCAGTGTGGGACCACCAGGAATATGATGTTGTCCGGCCCTCCGAGGCCATGGTGGCCACAGCCACACGCACCACAATGACTTTCCACAAAGTTAAACCCTGTTGTGTCCTCCTGTTCTGCCTCTGTCGCTGATTTCACTCTGCTTCCCTTTATGCGTGAGAGAAATGGACTTGGTTTTGAATAACAAAAGAGAGGAAGAAAATAGCCTGGAAAAATCACCTTTAAAAGTTCACCTTCTCAATTGCCTCCCATAGGTGTGATGGGGGAATACGAGCCCAAAATAGAAGTTCAGTTCCCCGAGACACTCCCGGCAGCCAAGGGCTCCACGGTGAAGCTGGAATGCTTTGCGCTAGGAAAGTAAGTTTTTGTCTGCACTGAAAATCAGAGCACCTTAGGGCTCACTTGCACGAGGGGTGTGGGGTTTTGGCAGCTGTTCTGCTGTTCTCCAAAGACTTTATTTTGGTCATCACAACTCCTGCCTTGAAATAAGAGGGCAGAGAGTCCTGGAGTCTATTTTGATTTTGTTCAGAATTGAGATGTGTGTGTTGGCAGCACAGGAATTTTCGTTTCAATTTGAGTAGAATCAGTGTGGTTTTGCAGATGACCTCTGAACTAAATCTCTTTTCTCTGTGCAAGGAAATGGTGCTGAAGTCTCTGAGAATGTTGTCTGAATCCTCCTCTTAAATGTACTTGATGCTTTTGTAATACTGTTCTTCCTCTATAGCCCAAATGAAGATTGAAATGCATTTCCCCTCTGAGTGATGCTTCACTCACAACTGATATTTTCCTCTTTCACACATGCCCTGAGAATGCATTTATGTTGTTTAGAATGCATCCATGTTGAATGGATTTACTCACCGCTGCGTGGTTTGTTTGCAGGCTGCTTTGTCAGGGGCCCACATGAGATTGATAACTCGATCACACCCTGGTGCTTGGGGAAAGTTTGCAAATCAGAGAATAAAAGGCTGTGGGAGGATGGCAATTTCCAAGGATTTGCCTGGATTCTCCCTCTGCGAAGCCACTGGTGAATCTCACCCGTCCTCAGGGGAGGCCAGTGGTGATTTATGAGAAATTCTGCATTTTTTGTGCGTTCACAGAGTTACTCCTGACAAATCTGGTGCCACAAACGCAGCGTAGGGATCGGCAGCGAATGCAGATCAGCAATTGTCTCATGACAATCAAGGATTTCAAGCAAAATTTTAAATTCTCATTCCTCTCTCCTTAGCCCCGTGCCTCAGATTAACTGGAGGAGAACCGACGGCCTGCCCTTCCCCAGTAAAATCAAGCTGAGGAAATCCAACGGCCTGATTGAAATCCCGAATTTCCAGCAGGAGGACGCGGGGCTCTACGAATGCATCACGGAAAATTCCAGAGGGAAAAACGTGGCGAGAGGACGCCTCACGTACTACGGTAGGGAGCTGCTGTTCTCCTCTCTTTACACGTGAAACACAAACTGCTCTGGGGGGCTCTGGAATTCCCAGCTTCTGCAGTTCCAGCAGGAATTTGTGCTTAAAAATCCCTGGCATTTTAGGTACTCCCACGAAATGAGAACTTCCGTACCAATTTCTTGGTAAGATCTTTAAGAAACGTCTTAAAAGCTCACAAGGGCTGCTGAGAGTGCTTGAGATTGGCTTTTTCTGTGATGGAAAGACTTTTTTTTTTCTTCAAACACTTCTTCTTGGTCCATTGGTGAAACCTTCAATTTTCAGTCAATTGGATTTATTTGGGGGATCATTTAGGCCTCGCATTTATGGGAAGCACAGACTTTGTCTTGCTTTGTGGAAAGATTACTGGTGGATATTCTCAATCCCATGCTTTCAAAACAGCCAATTTCATTCTAAAGTGAGTAAATAAATGGGAGGATGTAATCCAGTGCAGGAAATGAAATAATATGAAATTTTATGGCTGGGAAAAAAGGCGGTCTCTTGTGCATTTAAGGCTATAGAGTGTAATGAGCACCAGCAAAGCTGGCTGCTGTGGTGTAAAGCGAGAGTGATTTGCAGCAAAGTGGTAATTGACAGTTTTTGTTAAAGCCAGATCTCAGCAAATACCATTTTCTTTACTTCAATGGCAATTTAAACAGTGTTTCTGACTCTGCCGTGGAATGTTTCCCTCATGGAGGGATGTTTGAGCACAGAGATGGGTTTGAGTTGGATACAGGCACGGAGCTCAGCTCCTCTGCAGCCGGGAGCAAGTTCTTTGCTGCTCCTCCACGGGGAAGTAGAACACACAGGTTTTAATCCGTGAAGATTTTAGTTTAAGGCACCACAGATTTTTTAAGGAGAAAGGAGATGAGATTTCTCCCCCTGCCACCTTCCAAATTAATGAATTCCCTGAAATGTTCAAGGTCAGGTTGGACAAGGAACTTGAACATGAATTTTCCAAGCATTAATTGTAATTTTGATTTTTTGAGAAATCCTTTGACTAACACAGGGAAAAATCCAAGCTGTGTCACCTGCCAGTGTCCTCTGCCACACCAAACTTGGCACTGGGCATTTGGTTTTATTCAGTGACCTGATTTCCTGCTTGAAATTCCCAAAATCGTGGTTTTCACATGGGTTTGGCTCAACATTCCTATACCAGTGTCAAATCAGGGCAGTTTGAGACACAGCGGTGTAAATAAAATATAAAATAGAGCAGATTTGTTCAGCAGTCCTTGCAATTCCAGCAGTGGCCATTCCTGGGGTGTCTGCCCTGCTTCCCAGGATTCGCTTTGCTCAGGAAAAGGCCACAGAATTGAAATAAATGATGTTTTTAATCAATAAAAGCAACCCCTGGTTCCTGTTCCAGTAGGAAAGTTTGCCCATATTAAAGTCACTCCCAGTACAGATATTTATCCTAAAAAGAATGATGAGACCTGTGATGGCAGTAATGGCACTCCAGCTGTGTCGTTTCGTTTGTTCTGCTTCGTGGAACCCACCCTGCAGAATTAAATGAATTTAAGGAATCTTTCTTATTTTTGGTACTCGCTTTGTTGTTCCATTAGAATTCCTGGTGTCAGGATAGGATCATGTAACTCTTCTTGATAATTTGAAGGATTTTAATTATTTTTTGTAGATTAATGATGTTCTATAACTAAAGATAATGTCTTCTGATGGATTGCCACATCATCTGGTGGCAAAGCCCAGAACTCTGATGAAGAAACCTTAACCACATCCCACTGAGTCTTCCAATAAAAGATCAATATTTCAGGAAGTTGTTCTAAAAGCAGATGAGGATTTGGGGTAATTAATGCAATAAACTGAAGACAGAGAGTGAAAAATAACCCCTGTGCTGCAAAGGACCTGTGCTGTCAAAAATCCACAAATCTGGTGGTGGCAGGGAATGTTGGCTGCTTTAAAACTCTTCATTTGTGGAAGTTTAAGGTGTGTCTGCTTATCAAACACAGAAAAATATAAACATTACAAAAGTACAAATATCTTTTTATTTCAATAGTGACATCATTTATTTTCCTCTTGGCACAAAGCAAGTTTCTGCCTGACCCCTAAAAAAACCAATATGAGAAGAATTGGGGTTAATGTTTTGCAAGTTGTCATAGTGAAATAACGTGAAAAAGAAATCTTAAGGGGGGAAAAATATTGACAAAATTTTTTCCTGAAAAAGAGGGTTTTCTTTCTTTGCAGACTGCGAGGATTCTTTGTAAATGTGACATAAAACTGGTCCTAAACAGAAGCTTGAAACATCCATTGCTCTGCCCCAAAGTGAAACACTCCTGTTCTGATTGGTGCTGGGAGCTGAAACTGTAAAATATAAAATCTGGAAATCAGATTTTCTGGTGCAGAAACAGTTTGGTTAAAAATTTGAAAATAGTTTGGTTGTAAAATTTAGTATCTGGCAATCAGGTTTTCCTGTGCAGAAATAGTTTGGTTAAAAATTTAAAAATAGTTTGGTTGTAAAATTTGCAATCCGGCAATCAGGTTTTCTGGTGCATAAATAGTTTGGTTAAAAATTTGAAAATAGTTTGGTTGTAAAAGTAAAATCTGGATATCAGGTTTTCCAGTGCATAAACAGTTTGGTTAAAAATTTGATAATAGTTTGGTTGTAGAATTTAAAACCTGGCAATCAGGTTTTCTGGTCCAGAAATAATTTGGTTAAAAATTTGAAAATAATTTGGTTGTAAAATTAAAATCTGGATATCATGTTTTCCGGTGCATAAACAGTTTGGTTAAAAATTTAAAAATAGTTTGGTTGTAAAACTAAAATCTGGCAATCGTGTTTTCTGGTGCATAAACAGTTTGGTTAAAAATTTAAAAATAGTTTGGTTGTAAAACTAAAATCTGGCAATCGTGTTTTCTGGTGCATAAACAGTTTGGTTAAAAATTTAAAAATAGTTTGGTTGTAAAATTTGCAATCCGGCAATAAGGTTTCATAGTGCAGAAATAATTCGGTTAAAACTTTAAAAAACATATGGGTTGTAAAATATAAAATCTGGTGATCAGGTTTTCCAGTGCAGAAATAGTTTGGTTAAAAACTTGAAAATAGCTTGGTTGTAAAATTTAAAACCTGGCAATCAGGTTTTCTAGTGCAGAAGTAATTTGGTTAAAATTTTAAAAAAAATATTGGTTGTAAAATCTAAAATCTGGTGATCAGGTTTTCCAGTGCAGAAATAGTTTGGTTAAAAGCCCCCCCCACATTTAGATTTTCATCCAATAATGAATTAAAGCCTTGAAGCCACAAAACAGTTGAACACAATCTCAACTTTACTCCTGCCCATAGTTGGTTTCTCAAGAATTCCTTAAATTTGTCATATCTGTGACTCTCATCCTGAAAAAAAATTAAATGAGTCTGTTTTATTGTAATTATGGTGTGTTTTAAATATATCTCTCAAGCCGTAGCTGACGTTGATAATTAAAATAGATACTCTCAACCAGATATTCTGGATCCTTTCGCTGCAGTACTCCCAGACTGTTAATCTTCCTTCTTTTCTCCTGGAGGATTTTATCAAGAAGAGCCTGACATCAAATGTTCAGCTTTTTGTCCTTTTTACACTTCCAACATTTGTTAAATGCCAGTTTTCTACTCAGGGGAGTTCAGATTGTGCTAAAAATAGCGTGAGATTATCCAACTTTGATTGAATGTAGAACCTGAATATATAAATAATTTGCTTTTCCTTTATTAGTCTGTTCATTTGCCATCGCTTTTAGCTTCTCATAAAGAGATAACAGAGAAAAAAAAAGAATCCATGGAGACGTTTCATGACAGAGAAAAACGAGAGGAGATGAAACAATTACATTTCTGTGTTTTAGGGTGCAATTAAACATGAAGCGTGGTAAAGATACGTAAAGCAATTAATTTAAAGTATAATTGAAGAAAATGTATTCTTAATTAGCCCGTGGCGATACAGCAGAAGTCCTGCTTGATGGTAAAATGTTTGACAGGGAGGAGGAAATTCTGGTTGCCCTGCAGTGCTGGGCCATGATAAAAAAGACAAAATCCCCCGGTAATAAATAAATCTGCATCTTTTTTTAGTGTATCAAAAATACTGGTGTATATTTTGATAATGTTTTCGAATAATCTAGCAGCAGAATTAAACAAAAATTGTATTATTTGTTTAAAGATTTTCTCTGACTCTGTCTTGTGCTTGGAGGTGCCTTCAAAACATCGACAACAAAGCTGCAAGTAACAAAATAATATCCATGAGCTGCTGGCTTGATCAAACTGGCGTTTAATTGTTAATGCTGCCTAATCATAGAATTTTCTTGCTGCACAGACAAATGGTTTGTGTTTTTTCCACACTAAAGCTTTTCCCGGTGATTTGGAATTATCTGTTGCTTGAGGACATTTTTATTTTTGAGCGGGAATCAAAAAATCGACACTTTCAGGGGAGTGTCAGCTGCTTCTCTAGGCCCAGCTGTTTTGTCAGAACCAAAGTTACTCAAGTTTGGAGTTTTGAGCTGAAATAAGGGCTCATCCCTGCTGCAGGGTCAGTGTGAGGGTCAGAGCCTGACTTTCAGGCTCTGAAAAACAGAAAAAGCCGTATTATCAGAGTTGGAAAGCTGCAGGTTACGCTTTCCAGGTGGGTTTTCCCCCCGTTTGCTTCCTCTGGGCAGTTCCTTTTGCTTGGAAAGGATTTCTTGCCCAGCTGCTGAGCTCCCTCGAGGTGTTCCAGAGGTTTCCAGCCCAGCTTTCCTCGTGGAAATGTCAGAATAAAGGCACAAATAAAAACAAGAATGGGAATCCCCGTCAGGGACTGTCCTGGAGGAGCTTCCGAGAGGCTGTGGCTCCCAGCAGAGCCCAGAACTCCCTGGAAGAGTCACAGCCCTGAAGTTCTGCATCCCTTGCTCCATTCCACACAATTAAAAGGAGAATTTTTGTTGGGTTCCCTTGCTCTGAAGGAAATCACACATAAAAATCCATGTTTGGATGCATCACACCTGATTAGTCCACAAATAATTTACAAATCCCAGCACAACTTCTGAAAAATGTGACCTTCACAACCATCTTCCAGGAGCATCTCTGCACTTGGTCTTTGCTCACATCAACCAGAACATCACAGAGGATTTTGTAAAAGTTTGAAAAAATGGTTTTTCTTTCCCTTTTGGCCTGCAGGGCAGGCCTGGAGTGCAGGGGAGCAGCAGCTGTTTTGATGCCTGATCAGAAGCTCCCTAGGGCAGAGGCCAGACAGGATTCAGAGAATAAACTGGGGATTTATTGCAGGGCCTTCAACAGCGACACCTCGGGCAGGCAGAGGCTCTCCGGGAGAGGCCACACCCAAGATGGACCCCGGGGCACGAGTTTGCTGCACTTGGATCAGTTTGGATCCATTCCCAGATCAGGGTTCATTCTCCAGTGACAATTGCAGGGGATGATGGAATTGAGCCCAAGTCTGTCCCCCCTTTGAGAGGCTCCGTTTCCATCTTTGGGGGCCTGGGCCAACGAGGTGTCCTTGAGTGCAGCCTGGAGAGGATTTGTTGTGTCTGAGCAGGATGGGAGAACAGGAGCTCCCAGCCCGTGGGGAGTGGGAGAGTTCCACACTAAAGCAGGGCAGGGGCTGGGAAATAGAAAAGCTCAGTCCTAAGGCATCAGTTTCCTGCAGGCCTGACTGCCCGGGAGAGAAGGGTCATCACAAGCACCAGGAAACGCTGAGCGAGGCCCTCGCTGGGATGCTTTTTATGAAGTTTCACACTTGTTCTCGCCTGGCCTCTGGGACCGGGAGCGCTGCGAGGAACATTTCAGGCTGCAACAGCTGAAGCAAAATCCAGGCTGGTGCTTTTCCGAGTGACTGGCCATGAAGCTGACTGCTAACCTGCTTCAGAAAATCACTTACCTCCCAGCATTTCGTCCCGGGGGAGCGCCGGATGAATCTTTCATGAAGATTGCACAGCAAGTTCCAAAGAATTCTTAATATGATCCCCAAATCCGGATTCCTGTCACAGTCTCAAACCCTGCGCTGTGAACTCCGTTAAAATTAACTTCCAACCTCTCAGTTTACAGGACAATGTCTTTTTTTTTCATCTCAGCCAGGATGTGCTGCCTGTTCCTTGCTTTAGGGGGAGGAAGTGACTCCTTCCTCTCCTCAGGAAAATTCAGGTTTCACACCAACTGTGTAGTAGTTCCAGGAGAGAATAAAACTTTGTTACTGAGTCACTGATGTTCCTTCAGGAGCACAGATGTGGCAGGTGGGTGGGAGCAGATGTTTGGGGCAGTAAAATTTGCCTGGCAGTGACTGAATCTTGAGAGGAATATTCCGATTTTTGTAGGAATTCTGAGACAGAGCTCAAAGCAGAGGGTCAGTGCTGGGCTTGGCAAGTGCTGCTCCTGTTCTGAGGTGCCAGAGCATCAGAGCTGCTGCTCCCTGACCTTCTGTCTGCACAGGAACCATTTCTGCTGATGCCTTAGGATTCAGCTTTTATATTTCCCAGCTCCTGCCCTGCTTTAGTGTGGAACTCTCCCACTCCCCACGGGCTGGGAGCTCCTGTTCTCCCATCCTGCTCAGACACAACAAATCCTCTCCAGGCTGCACTCAAGGACACCTCGTTGGCCCAGGCCCCCAAAGATGGAAACGGAGCCTCTAAAAGGGGGGACAGACTTGGGCTCAATTCCATCATCCCCTGCAATTGTCACTGGAGAATGAACCCTGATCTGGGAATGGATCCAAACGGATCCAAGTGGAGCAAACTCGTGCCCCGGGGTCCATCTTGGGTGTGGCCTCTCCCGGAGAGGCTCTGAGTGCCCGAGGTGTCCCTATTGAAGGCCCTGCAATAAATCCCCATTTTATTCTCTGAATCCTGTCTGGCCTCTGTTCTGGGGAGCCTCTGCTCAGGCATTATCCCCTGCCAGGAGTAAGAGTATTCCCAGCTGGAATTGCCCCTGCTGAGCTGCCTTTTCAGTTTTGAGCTGGTTGCTTGAATTGTTCTTTTCCAAGGCCAGATTGAAAAAGGTGCTTTTCTTTCTGCCCAACTCCTCTGTCAGGAATTGGAAGAGAAAAGGAGCTTTCCTCAAGGAAATCACTGGAGTCTCCTTCAGCACTCTCTCGTGGATGGACAAGCTCCAGGAATTTCTTCTTGGGAAGCTGTGCTGGGCATTTGTGCTTTATTGGGGTGTGTGGGAATGTGGGACACCCTCCTGTGGGTGACACACAGTCCTGAAACCAGATTTATGGCACAGACAGTGGTGTTCTTTTTGGGAGAATTGAATCCAAGGTCTTTAAACCTGAAACCAGATTGTATTTAACCTAGTTCCACATGATGTTAAATATTGCACACGCATGGATCCATCACTAGTTCAGGCACTGCTGAACGCTGCATAAATATTGAGGTGTGCAAAGCGCAGGGAGCTCATTCCATGGAGCCCTGAGCCTCCATTCCCTTGAAACGTGGGGCAAATGCTCCCAGGGACAGCGTGAGGTGAAGCAAAGGCTCTGTCCTGAGCTCCAGTCTTGCACCATGAGCTTTGAAGGTCCAGCCACAGTTAACAGCAGTGAAATTGTACATTCATGTGCCACAAGGATCAGGTTATCCTGTCTTTTGTTTTTTGTAAAGAGGACGTGAAAAATAAATTATCCCCAAATCACTAAAAGGTGTTAATCCTCATGGGGATGTGGGGGAAAAAAAAAAGTATTATCAGAGTGTTTCACTGGTTGAATTCCGATATTTATATTTATTAGTTGCTAATATCTCAGTGAATACATTTGAGGAAGTTCTTCTGTAAGAAGTTAACCCTAAATGTGGATACATAAATCATAAATAGATCAATAATCATTATCATAAACCAGGTGCTGCAGGTGGTCACGTCCAGGGCTTTCCACTGCATTGCAGCACCTGGCATGGAGAGGAAATTTCCATGCTAGGGAAGAAGGAACCTTTTAAAATGAAATTAATGCCAGCCCTCCTCCAAGGCTGGCTGTGCCTGGGGCAGTGGAGAGCTTCAGCTCTCAGCTGTGCCCGCTTCCCTCATGGCCTGGAAAATCCTGAATTTCCCTGGCCTGAGTTAATTGCTGCTGGAACTCCACTGCAGTGGGAAGTTCAGCAGGAATTAACCCGACCTTCTGTGCTTCCAAAACTCACATATTAAATAATGCTTTCCTACGTCACCAGGGACTTGGTTTCTCCTGGTTGTTTTCTTAGGAGATTTTCCTGAATTACCAACTTCAGATAAGCAAATTGACTCTGGAAGATTCTTTGCCCAGAGCTAAGAGTTTGCAGCCAAGTTTCGTCCTGCTCTTTTATCTGTTCTCTCCGTAGGCAATGTCCAGAATTTATCTTTTCTTGGAGAAAAAGCGTAGACCGAGCTTATGAACTTTCTAGTAAATTAAATAAATGCAAAGAAAATTCACAAATTGCCTATAAAACAATATTGAGCTGTTGTGTGAAATAGCACTAAAGGAATAAAAGAATAAACTGCTGTTGTTTTTCATGCATTGATGTTTATTTGCCAAGTGAGCTTTCTCCTTCCTGTGAAAGCTGGAACAGATGTTGTAAATATCTTCACAGTTTTAACTGTGTTTGGGGTAATTCTGAAGGATGTATGGTATTACTGCATCAAATTTTGGCTTAAAATATATAGTGGTTTTATGGACTTTCTTGTACTGGTTTGCATCCCCCAAATTCTGTGCCAAGACTTCTCCTTTCAGAACCAGTCTCACATATCCATGTTTTCATCCAGTTAAGTGCTGCCTCGCTTTAGAAAACAATTTAAATGGTATTTAGCACTGAGGCTGACATACCAGTATTTTTTTTTTTAGGACTTAAAGGATTCTCTTCAGCATTAATTTGCTGATTTAGCCACATCACTTATTTAATTCCAGCCTCGCCATTAATGCCTTTCTCTTCCATTTGCCTCGATTGCAAAATGATGTTTAATCACTGCTGATTTCAATGTTGGTTTCACTGGTCTGGCTTTAGTGATTGGGGCTCTCAATTTTCTCCTGGTTTGCTGCTCATAATAAAAATGAATAAGAGGAATAAGAAGTTTTTTCTTTCATTCAGGGCTTGAAGCAGGAGCAGTGGGAGGCTCTGTTGGTGCAGCTCAGCCTCTGCAGGAAAATTATGAATTCTGAGCCAATTAACCCTTTGATTGTGATCTGGAGCAATGACTTGGGAGGGTTTTTGTTGCTGATGTGTGTTTGGGTTTTACTGCAGCGAAGCCCCACTGGATCCAGGCCATAAAGGATGTGGAGGTTGCTGTGGAGGACACCTTGTCCTGGGACTGCAGGGCGGGTGGGAAACCCAAACCGTCCTACAGGTGGCTGAAGAATGGGGAGCAGCTGGCAGCAGAGGTAACGTTGTGGTGTAAAACGTGGTGCTTTTAATTAACAATATCCCTGCAAATAGGAGAATCCCAAAAATCCCAAAAAGTTCCTGGAATTAGGCAAAAGAACTCTTTCATCCTGGATTTGTATTTCTGAGAGCATCCTGATGAGACCTCAGAAGCTGCAAAGACAAATTGCGTTGTACAAAAATATCCCAGCTAAAGGCAGATTCAAAAGCAACAACAGAACCATGGAAATAAAAATGTCAAAAATGACTGGAGAAGGAAGTTTAATAATGGTATACATAAAAAACTATAAAATAGGGATGGAGAGTTGGAATTATTTCACTATATTTGCAGCTGGCATTTCATTAAAGGTAATAAGAAAATATTTTCAAACTTCTTCACAAAAACCCTAAAGATTCATGGATTTACCACTATTGGATGCAAGGAGTGGAATACAAACAGCAGCAGCACACAGGCATTTGCTTTAACCCAATTGTTGTCATACATTAATAGGCAGTAACTCCTCTGGTGACAGGGAAAAGGGGTTGAACTTGGGAGCTGAGATCCTTGGTTCCCAGGTCTGAAATGCAGAACAGGACCTCATTCCATTGTCCATTCTAAATCCCACTGCTTCATTAGCAAACAGCCCCTTTCAGGATCTCAGGAACACAAACTCCAGGCACTTTGGCCGGAGGGCATTTTGCCCTTGGCCCAGGCCTTGTGCTCAGAGCTGGAGTTTGGGGGAGCAGGGGACTGCTCAGGTTCTGAAAAACCTGCAGAGTTCTGGGCAGCATGTCCTGCATCCCTGCTGGCTGAAAGGAGCAGTGGTGTTCTGTGGACAGGTTAAATGGGGAGCACAGAATCTCCGCTGGGTGATGTAAGAGCGCTGTTACTGTCTCCTGCAGGGTCACTGAGGAAATGGGCTTTTTCCGCCTCAGAAGTACAGAAATCCCTTGGACTCATTCACTCCCCATTTCTCCAGTTGGGGGGGTTGGTGTCCAGCCTTTGGTGTGATGTCAGGGCAGGAGTGTGACTCCCTCTGGAAGTACTGCAGGACCAGCTCTGGGAGAAGCAGCTCTGAGGGGACACCAGAGGAGCTCTCTGGGCAGTGATCAGCTGTCCTCTGCTCCTGACTGCAATAATCCCTCCTGCTGGGGCTCCTTCCTGAAGATCTGGGCATTGTTCACTCAGCTCCCCTGCTCCAGAAACAAATCTCCTGTGGGAGCAGCAGCTGGGGGTGCTGCAGAGGAGATCAGGACATGGAGATTCAGGCTGGTTCCTCTTTGGGGTTGTTTTCTGTCTGGCTGGATGAGCCCCTTGCCCTGAGCTGGGCCAGGCCCTGTGAGGGAGGGAGCTGAGCTCTCCTGGAGTCTCCCCGTGCTTGGGGCAGCTGCAGGTGCTGCCTGGGGCAAAGGCAGGCAGGGAATGATTGCACTGGGCCCAGACCCAAAACCAGCCCTTAGAAAACACTTCTGGGCAGGTGCTTTGGGGTTTTATCCATTACTGCGTCTCTGATTTTCCCCAAAGGTTTTTCCCCAAAGTTTCTGCTCCTTTGGCTTGTCTTTCTCACTGGTTCCTTTTCCTGCCACTCAGAGCAGTCACTTCTTACTGTATCTGAGCTTTCCCAGAACCAGCAGGGAGAGAAGACCCGGATACCTGAGCAGCTTTGCTGGCTCCAGGGCACTTAAGTTTGTGTCTGTGGTGAAGGGCTGACGGAATTCCTTCCGCTCAGAGTTAGAGGGAGCTCATTAGCGAGTGGCACATGTGCCATCCCTGAGCAGCGAGAAATGCCAGGGCCATCTGCACAGTTCGGGTACTCGGGGCTGTCGTGAGGGGGCTGCTGGGATCCTGTCCATATTTCTGGAGGAACAAAAGGGCGTTTGAGATTGCCAAACCTCGGTGCTGCTGGGCAAGTTTGAGGAATTATTTGCATACACGGCACTGCCAGCTCTCCATATCTGATCACCGCGATGCAGTCGTGTCACTTTTTTAGAGCTGATCTCATGATGATGCTTTTGCCTTTACCCTGCTCATTGTATTTATGCTGTCCTATTTCTGTTTCTTACTTATTTTAAATTTTCCGCAGGAAATATATCATCAGTAAAGATATTTTTCTTAATATTCAGGGAAGGATCCAAATTGAAAATGGTGCACTTACAATATCAAATCTAAATCTGACAGATTCTGGCAGATACCAGTGCATAGCTGAAAATAAACATGGTGTCATCTCTTCGAGTGCGGAGCTCAGGGTTGTAGGTAAGATGTTCCTTTTCTCACTAAAACACCAACCTCATTATCCCTCCCCGCACGCCCTCGGATTGCACCTCTGATTTCACTCACTCAGATGCTGTCACTGAAATAAAACGTTTTTGTCAACCTGATGTCTTCATCTGCAGTGCTGAGGAGTTGAGTCACCAGAGGGTTTGCAGGCCGATCATTCATTTGGAACAGAGCAGGATCAATTATTCACAAGGCGAAGAGCAGGGATGGGGTTTGGGTTTGGGTCTGAGGATTCAAAGCTCTGGTGTTGATGCCTGATCAGAAGCTCCCTAGAACAGAGGCCAGACAGGATTCAGAGAATAAAATGGGGATTTATTGCAGGGCCTTCAATAGGGACACCTCGGGCACTCAGAGCCTCTCCGGGAGAGGCCACACCCAAGCTGGACCCCGGGACACGAGTTTGCTCCACTTGGATCAGTTTGGATCCATTCCCAGATCAGGGTTCATTCTCCAGTGACAATTGCAGGGGATGATGGAATTGAGCCCAAGTCTGTCCCCCCTTTTAGAGGCTCCGTTTCCATCTTTGGGGGCCTGGGCCAACGAGGTGTCCTTGAGTGCAGCCTGGAGAGGATTTGTTGTGTCTGAGCAGGATGGGAGAACAGGAGCTCCCAGCGCGTGGGGAGTGGGAGAGTTCCACACTAAAGCAGGGCAGGAGCTGGGAAATAGAAAAGCTGAATCTGAAGGCATCAGTGTGATGTGATGAGGAGGCAGCTCTGGCTCCATGGCTGCTCTCACCCCTTTGCGGGGCTCAGGGGCACTGAAGGGTTAAAAAGCTCTGTGTGCAGCCCTGCTGAGCCAGGGACAGGGAGTGACAGTCACTCATCCCCCCGGTCTGCCCTGCCTGGCTCTGAAATGGCAGCAGGACTTGGGGCTGGTGTGAATCCTGCCTGCAGTGTAAAGTCAGAGCTGAGCTGGGAGTGTTTGGGGACAGGAGTTATTTCCTTCCCTTTGTTAAAGTCACAGCTGATCAGCACATCCTCCTGCAGCCTTGGTCTCCTCAAACCCTGAATTTCCATCCAAATTGAGTGTTCCTGTGGGGAGAAGCCACGAGCCTTTTCTGAACTGTAGTTCATGAAAACTTCACTCAGAATGAGCTGCACTGTCATTTCCTGTGATCTGCACATGGAACTGGAACCTGCCAGTTCCCTGAGGCTTAATGAGACTCCTGGGGTTATATTGATTAGATTTTTTAGGTAAAGCTGCTCCCTTCAGCAGAGCATCCAGTTGGACCCACTGGATGCTCTTTGGATTTTTTGAGTCACCGTGATCTTCTGTGCTCGCCCTGTTGGGTGCTCACCTGCCCAGCCGAGGCCTTTTGTACCAGGATGAGGGACAGGATAACAGGGATAAGGAGGAGAAATGCCTAATTGCCCAATAGAAGATCTGTCTGAGCTGATTAATGGTGTTAATTGTGTTTGGAATCCGAGAAGTGCTGGTGGAAGTGCTAAGTAGCAGTATCATTAATATCACTGAAAGGGCTTTATTTCACTGTTACCACCCCTTCTGTTTCAGCTTCTGCTCCAGATTTTTCCAAGAGTCCGATGAAGAAGCTGCTCCAGGTTCAGATAGGCAGCACAGTTGATTTTGAGTGCAAACCCAAAGCTTTCCCTAAGGCCAAATGTTCCTGGAAGAAGGGAGGTGAGCAGCTACACGAAAATGAAAGGTACCGAGTTACATTGGTTTATTTGTTCTAATCTTACAAGAAGCTTTTGTGTCTTTTTATGCAGCAGTGTCAGCTGTGGATCCAGACAGCTGTAAAGCCTCTCTGAAGTGTGCCTGGCTTGAGGTTTTTTGCTTTTTTTTCGGTTGTGATGGTACCAGAGCACGGAGAGTGCAAGTGTTGTGCTTTCTCCAAGGTCAAGGGCCAGATTTTGTTTTCAGTTTAATGTAGAGCTAGAGAAAACCAGGTACTGATAGGAAATGCAAAGCCTGTAAAAATGCACTAAAAGCCTTCAAAAAAATACTCTGAAAATGTTGGCGAGGAGGTAAACGAGGTGTGTTACAGCCATGGGGGTGACACGGCTGAGGAAAGAAAGGGAAGTTAATTGGGAGGTCAGGAATAGCAGATGAAACACGAAAAGCAAAGGAAAATGCACCGCAGGTTTTTTTCCAGCAGGGATAACAGATGTCATCACTGTTTACCTGACAGGGGCTGTGCTTTGGGATTGTAACTCTCAGGGGAGAGTTTGGGATTCACCCCTGCCCCCAGTGTTGATTTCTAACAACACATAAAGGGATTGTTTCCAGCAATAACTGCTAAAGCATCATTGAATTAGTCACCAACTGGAAGTACACGAGTGTTGTGGGTAAATTGTGTAAAAGGACAGCACAGGACTGTGCCTCCCTGCTCTGGAGCTCCTCTGGTTTGCAGCTCCTTATGGGTTTTTTCCAGCAATAAATGGTTTTTTTCCAGCAATAACTATTAAAACATCATTGAATTAGTCACAAACCGAAAGTACACGAGTGTTCTGGGTAAATTGTGTAAACGGACAGTACAGGACTCTGCCTCCCTGCTCTGGAGCTCCTTTGGTGTGCAGCTCCCCCACTCTGGGCACTGCTGGATTTCCAGGCTTTCTGTTCCCATTTCAGTGTTTGCACAGACTGGGAGTTCAGGGCTGAACTGGGACAGCAGAGCAGCTCCTTGGATGAAAGGTGGGACTAAATCACAGGTCTGATGCAACGTGAACATGGTCAAGGTGGCACTGGGGCCTCCCAGCTGCAGCCAGGCTGGGCTGGGCACACCCAGAGGAGCAGGATTGGTTTTTGAGGGTCCCAGGGCAGCATTTCTGTGTGTCGGTCCCAGGCTGTGGGTGACAGGACAGCCCCAGGCTGTGGGTGACAGGACAGCCCCGTGCTGTGGGTGACAGGACAGCCCCGTGCTGTGGGTGACAGGACCAGCCCTGTGCTGTGGGTGACAGGACAGCCCCGTGCTGTGGGTGACAGGACAGCACCAGGCTGTGGGTGACAGGACAGTGCTGGCTGGGAGCACCGGGGCCAGGCTGGCTCTGTGTGCTCCTCTGGGGTCACGCTGTGCTTGGCAGGGTAATTCCTGCACAGGGAGTGTCCAGAAGTCCAGATATGAGACTGAAGCAAGCCAGCATGTGGGTTTGGAAGGAGGATTGCCATGGAAGTGTGGTGTGATGTAGGGAACGTGTCCCTGCTCCTCCAGGCTGTTGGGTGGTACAAAGCTCAGCCTGGCATCAGGAAGCTGCTTCAGAATTAGGCAAAATTCTCCTGGTCCTGTTCCTGTAAACACCTCGTTGTGCTTTTGGTTTGCAGTTCCTAAACACAGAAGTTTTTCCCAGACAGATAAAACTCAGGGAGAAGCAGTGGAGACCTTTATTTGTTCTGTCACGAGGCTGGAGCTCTCTCCTTGTACCCAGAGGCTCTGGGCACTGCCATCTTTGCCCTGGCTCTTTGTTCACAGCGTCCACAAGAGTTTTCATTTCTTCTGGTGCTAATTGGGGTCAAATGTGACCCTTTGGCAGAAGTTGGGGCATCTGTTGTTGCAGAGCTGGATGTGGTGCCACAGCCTTGCTGGCTGCCAGTCAGCAAAATCCCATTCAGAACAGCACTGGCTGGTTATTCTTCCTGTGTGAATACTTCTAGCCTTTAATTCAATAATATTAATGGATTAAATTAAGCAATGATCTCTGAAATTTATGTCAAACCTGTTGCCTTTTGATGGTTCTCAGTCGGTTTTATTTTTATGACTGCTTTAGTAGAGCACGTGCAGAAAATTATTTTGTCCACGTAGGAGAATTCCTGGGTTTTGTCCTCATTCCATTTCCATGAGGAGAATGGTTTCCTCCCCAAACCTGCCTCTCTCTGTTTTTGGGGCCTGTGTGGGTTCAGTTCGTGACACTCAAAGCTGCCAGGCACCGCTGGGCCTCACAGGGCTCCGAATCTCCAGGAGAGGAGAATTCAGCCACGATTTTCATCTTGCTCTGAGCTCTCTGCCTGCCTGGCCAGCAGAACTGGGGCTTTGGGCTGCCAAACCAGCTCCCCCCAGTTTCATTTGGGGCGATGGTGCCAGGCTGAAGAAAGCAGCACTCACTTTCCCAAAAGGAACACACGTGGTGCTGCCTGCGTGGGTTTGTGGACATAAATTCCAGCTGTGACTCCTGCCCAGTGCACGGAATTCCAAAATACGACCCAGGGAATGTATTTTTGACAACATACTGGAAATGGCTTCCAGAGGAAGCACAAACCAAGGTGTGATCCTGAATTAATCTCAGTGAAGTAAAGAGGAGAGCAGAGTGGGGTTCCTCGCAGAAAACCTGGAGTTTGTCACTGTCTGCTGTGAATAACTGAAATTCCTGAATTTCTTGCAGTTTTGCAGTTCCTGAATTCTTGCAGTTCTGCAATTCCTGCACTTCAGAAAGGGTTTCAGATCAGCAGAACATTTTCCAGTGGGGGAGTCTGCTGGGGGGGGTTTCCTCTTTTTTATTGCAGCAAGCAGGAGTGAGTTCCTCCCACAAGGACAATCCTGCTCAGGGAGCTGCAGCTTGGGCAGCACCTGGGAGAGCTGGGGAGGCAGAATGAGCTCAATTTAAATTACATTTTCACCAACATGGATAGAATTAATATATCTTCAAAAAACTCCCATTAGAATAATAAAAATAAAGCAGAAATACTTCAATTTCTTGTCACCAGAGAACCTGGGTTCCTCTGAGGTGCTGACCACAATGTAAAGCCTCAGAGAGTTCCATTTTGATGGCACTGTCGCTTGCATTCTTAATTTATTTTTAAATGGTGCTGCGTTTTGGGCGTGTAGAAGATTTGGATAATGACTCAGTAAATTCTAATTAAATGAGCTGAATATGATGTGGCTTGTGGAGGGGAGAAAATAGCACTCAAAGTGGATTCAGGAGCTCTGGGCTGAGAAATTGCTCGGCGTTGAAGGACGCAGTCTTGTTTCTTGCTAATTTTGCAAAGTATGGGATTTTTTAAAATTTTTTATTTAGAATATCTTGAATAAAGAGAGCTAAACATTAAAGAGGAGTGCAGAAAGCGTAGGATAACGTGCAGAAGGAAAGACAGAAAATGGAATTAAATTCATGGGGTGCCTGAGACGCCTCCACCTCCAGGTGGCTGAACTTTTGTTGTCCTTTTATCCTCCAGAAGAGGAGGGTTGGGTGTTTCACCGAGGGGAAATGCTCCTGATGCTGCTTGAACTCGGCAAAAGCAGAATAAACACTAAAATATTCTGTGCCCCAGCCATAACCCCTGCCAGGACTTCCTCGATGTTTTATGGATGTGCCGGAATTTAATTGTCAGATTGCACCTGACAGCGGCTGCCCGTGGGCTGGAGCGGCTCAAACACTTGACTGGGAGAGGGTTAAAAACCAGGATTTTGGGAAAATGCAGAGCAGCATTTCACCTTTAAACAAACTCACCTTTACTCGGAGATGTTTCTAAATTTACCAGGACCAGAAAAAGAGGAGAAAACACTGTAAAAACGTCACTAAAAGACGTCCCAGTGCCATTCCCTTAGGAAAACTGCAGTTTTAGCAGCTTTCAGTGTGGCAAATTAAAGGAGGGAAGAAATAATTCCTGATAAAAAATTCCGTGATACTCAGAAGTATTAGGTAATGGTTTCGGCTTGCTCACAGTTGGAATTAAGTATTTTTATTCTTTTTTTTTTTGTTACAATTTGAACTACTGTGCTGTGAAAAGGAATGCATTTACTTACCAGTGCTTGCGTAGGATTTTTTTTTTTTTGCTGACTTTCTTGTTAATTAATCTGCTTTAATTCAGTTGGAATTTGATTGATGCATAAAAAGGCAGTTTTGACCCACTTTTCCACCCTTCCTTTGCAGTGCAGTGTCACGAACTGGAAGGTGTTTGTGTTTATTGCCATGTCAATGAGGATCTAAAATAGTTGCATTTTTGCTGAATGATCTGACCAGTGAAGCAGGCAGTGATTCCTTGGTTTGATGATTTCTTTAGTTCATTAATAAAGCTTTGCCCTCAAAATGGACAGGTTTGCAGTCGTTAACAGCTGCATTAATGACTCCTCATTTCTGTGGATCCTGAGGCACATTCTGTCTTCTCTCTCTAAATATAAATACGTCAAGAAGTAAAATTATTTAATAAGTGTATAAAGAGGTATCATTTCTCTCAAATCAGGAATCCCAGAGTCCTCAAGTTGTTCAGTCCTTCTCCCCACCCTGCCGACCTCGGTGTAGGAGGGAGGGTGTGAGTTCAGGGGGTTTTATTGGGCTGTGGGGTAAAAAGAATCTCCCCAAACACCAATTTCCCCAATTTTGCTCAGCAGTCAGGGGGAGATGCTGAGTTTGTCAGTGATGCTTTGATCCTGGGACCAAACAGGTCCTAAATCCATCCCAGCTGGAATGGAGGTGGATTCAGGACCTGGTTGGTCACTGCACCATCCCAATCCCAGCTGGAATGGAGATGGATTCAGGACCTGGTTGGTCACTGCACCATCCCAATCCCAGCTGGAATGGAGGTGGATTCAGGACCTGTTTGGTCTCTGGATCATCCCAGTCTCAGGTAGAACAGAGGTGGATTCAGGACCTGTTTGGGCTCTGGATCATCCCAGTCTCAGGTAGAACAGAGGTGGATTCAGGACCTGTTTGGGCTCTGGATCGTCCCAGTCTCAGGTAGAACAGAGATGGATTCAGGACCTTTGCTCCCCTGGTCCCTTTTCCAGGGCTGAAGGATCTGTGCCCATTCCCAGGGTGCCAGAAGGGTGCAAGTGGTGGAAAAGGGAATTCCCATGGAAAATTTGCTGGTTTTCAGCAAAAAGTTTTGGAAAAACCCCTGTGGATGCAGGGAACACCAAAGGCTGTGCTGTTATTCTGCTGTGGCACAGGGCTGGGTCTCTGCCTGGCAGCGTTCCAGCCCCGTGTGTGAATATTGAATAATTTTAAGTGAATTAAAAGCTTTGATTTGTCTCACATGCCAGAGGAGGGGCAGAGCTATTTTTGGGTTTAGGGTTTCCATCGGCTCCGAGCTGCATTTACTTTTTGTAATTGGGAAAAGCGGAGCGTTTCTCCTTTTCTAATTTGCCAGTAAAGATTTATTTCGACTCTGATATTTTTCTCAAATTGATTTTTTTTGGTGTATTGTTTGCTTTTTGTTTTTAATTCCAGGGGAAAAAAGTGATTCTTAATTATATCTGGGTTTTAATAAGCCTTCTGCTTAATTATTTTAGGCTTGCAGGTAGCTCAGAGCACTCTAGAAGTGATTCATTTTAATTAAACAATAGACATTTTCAGGTTTATTCCCTGATCCTGCTTTTTCCTTTGTTTGATCTTAGGCTTTGTCAACACTTGGGGTTTCTTTAGTTCTGGAAATTTTTTTTCTGTTGGAAATTGCATCAAAGTAGATGAAGCCTCAGCCAGGAAGAGCAGCAGCTCAGGAGCCCGCTTGCAACCGTAATTGATGGATTTTAACACCTTTTTTTGATGTCATCCTAATTACCTATGAAACGTATTACTCATGTCTTTAACGCGTTTAAAATACCTCTAAACCATATGGCACGCCGTAATTAATCCGAAATGTTCCAGGGATGACTGAGGAATTTTCCAGAAGGAGTTAATGAGCCCTGGGAGTGGCTGCTGAGGCAAATCCTCCCCTGGAAAATGCCGCCCCAAAAGCTGAGGCGCCTCGGGGTGCTTGGTGCTTATAAACGGATTAAACTGCCTGGTGACAGTTCCTTCCTCACCCCAATGAGGTGCTTTTGTCTGCTCTTCTCACGGGGTGACTCGTTATCTCCTCTCATTTGCATCTGCTAATTTCATTATCACACCACCTTTGCCCGGAGGAAGAGAATCTCAGCTACAGCGCTGCGAGCCGAAACAGCTTTTTTTAAGGAGATGCAAAATGCAAATTGAAATAATTAAGAAAAAAAAAATAAATTGAATGTTGTGTATATTTCACTATTATAATTCCAAAAATTCTGTTGAAGGAGCGGGGCAGCTGTGGCAGGAGTTCAGATTCCAGAGGTTTAAAAGGTCTCCACGTGGCTTTGGGGTTTAGGGGAATTTGCTGTTGAGGGAGAGAGGGGCAGTGGAATTCCAGAGCCCTGGTGGTCTCCAGTGCTGTGGTTTATTTCGGGAATGTGGCTTTGGGGTCACACAAGTTCAGGGTGTGAAGGATAAGGTCACTGAGCTCTTGATGGCCCTTTCATGAAGAAATTTTCCCCAAAATCCCATCTAAGCCTGCCTGGCCCTTTGCTCTGCTCCCTGTCACTTGTCACCCCTCACCCTGTCAGGGACCTGGGGAGGGTTTATCCCACACCCAGGAAAAGCCCTGATCCCAATTCCCACCTGACACAGCAGGATTTAACCACGGAACTCACTGGGACAAGGGATGGGGATCTGCTGACATTATTTCACCTCCAGAGTGTTAAAAATACAAACAGCAGCAGAGGTGTGTAATTAATGAATTAACTTTTCACTGGGTAAAGCAGCAGGAAAGTATCAAACCACGTGCAGGTGGGCAGGCAGAACTCTCCCAGCTCCTCTGGGGGAGAGAAAATGTGAAATTTGCTGGCATTAGGGAGGGAAGATGTGAAATTTGGTGGCATTTGCTGCCTTTCCAGCTGAACACGGAGCGGGACTGCAGCTGATGCAGGCAGAGCTCTGCCCTCAGAGGTTCTCTTTGCTGCTGTGTTCATTCTCTAGCTCAGAGTGGTGTTCAGGGCATTTCCTAAACCCCATCCCACCACCCTGTGGTGCCTCCCAGCTGGGCTGCTGGGATGGGAGAGAAAAGCTCTGCAGCTCTCCCAGCTCGGGCACGTCAGGAAAATGGGGGCCTTTTGTTAATTCTTGTGGACATTTTTATATAAATTCAGTCATTTGCTGCTCCAGGCTGCCTTGGGGTGGAAATCCCTGCGGCTGTGGGTAGAAGAGATGGGAGGACAAGAAATAGGGAAAGAAGGAGCCGAATCAGCCCTGCTGGGCATCCCCCAGTGCTGCTGCCTGCGATGTCACCTCTGCTGTGGGGATGTCCCTGCTGCCCTGTCCCTGTCAGTGCCATGGGTTTGCTCCTGTCCACATCTTTTACAAACACCTCCCTGCTGGTTCTGGGCAGGTTGTGTGGGGTGAAGGGAATTTTCCGTCCTGCAAATCCTTCCTCAAAGGAAGTTCATGCCCAATCCTATGGAGTTGTCATGGTAATCACACGGTTATTGCAAAGTCGCCGTGCAAGATGCTTGAGGTAAACAACAAAAGAGCTGGAAATTATTCCAGTTTCGGTTGGTGCAGCTGAAAAAGATGGAATTCATGTGGGATTTATCTTCTTTCACACACATACATGTGCCCACATCTCTTCAAAAATTGGTTCTACTGGTGTCCAAAATAAAATGTCCAAAGTAATGTGTGGTTGGGTTCAAATTTGTTGTGTGTTGTCCATGCATGGTCACAACATTTTCTAATTCCAGCTGGGACAGAGCTCATTTTCTTCTTAGCTGCTGCTGCAGCTCAATATGTCTGGGTAACAGTGGGGAATTAAAGCATTTTGTCTAAAAAACGCTGCGACTTTTCAAATCCCCTCGTAATTTTGTAGGATCACGCTGTTAAAGGACGGGGGACTGAGGATTGCCAACGTCACCAAGGCGGATGCTGGCAGCTACACCTGCCTGGCCACAAACCAGTTTGGAACAGCCAAGGGCTCCACCAGCCTGGTGGTTACAGGTGGGTGAGTGTGGAATTGCAGACTCAGGAGTCTGCAGCGATGTGGAGAATGGAAAGAGTGTGAGCAGTTATTTATTTAATGTATCAGGATGAAAGGATGGCTCCTCATTGCTCTGTTACAGCTCTTTTATGACTTGAAAGACACTGAGGGATTTTTCTGTCTTTGACAACGATGTTGCTCAGATGTGAGGGAGTGCTGAACACTTCCCTCCCTCCTCTCACTTCTCTAAACACTAAATAGTGCAATTATGCTTTTAAGTTCGTGGGGTTTTTTAATTTGTTATGAAAAAAACATGTCAGTCAAAAAAACCCCTTTGAGGTAATTTTATATTCCAGTCGAAAATCCCAGAGGAGGTTTAAATGCTGTTTGCTTGTGGAAAAAGATGTGGTGGAAGCTGCAGCTGCAGGGGAGCATTCAGGGGCTCCATGGGCAGTAGAACAGAGCCTTTCAAAAGGAGATTTTACACAGGATTGTTGTTCACAGGGATCTTGCCCCTTCCTCCAAGCCATCCATGCCTGGCTGCTGGTTGAGATACTCCATGAAAAGAGGCAGGAGTTTGTGAAGTTTGTCTGAAAAATGTCTTCTCTCATGATCTTTTTCCAAAGGTTTTAATATCCAAAAGATTTTCCAAACTCAGAATTCTCTGCTATCCCCCTGCATTACATATCCTGTATATCTCAGAGGTCCAAACAGAATTATTTTGTTCAGTGAATTAACAGCTTCGTGTTTCCAGCCTGTGCTCCTGAATGATTCATGCCCCTTTATATACAAATAATAGAATTATATGCAGAGGATTCCTAGAATTAAATTTCATTTTTGCTGTAGTTACAGTAGCTGGAATTTTTCTCTGTAATGTGATTGTGGAATAACAAACAGCTGTTGTTGATGACACTCTTTATGTTGTGCGTGATGTATGGACCTGGATACCCAGTGTGTTCTTCCTTAAGCGGATTCCCTGCAGTTTTCGGGGTTTGTTGGGTTCTTCCCTTGCTCCCACCTCTTCCCGTGCCCTGGGGCTGCTGCTGCTGCTGCTCCAAAGCTCGAGTGGGATCTCTGAAAGCCCCGAGCTGTGGAATGGCAGCTCCTGCTGGGAATGCAGGGACACAAAGCTCCAGCAAGAGGGGTCAGGCTGATGCCTGAGCAGAGGCTTCCTAGGGCAGAGACCAGACAAACTGAAGAGAATAAACTGGGGATTTATTGCAGGGCCTTCAATAGGGACACCTCGGGCAGGCAGAGCCTCTCCGGGAGAGGCCACACCCAAGCTGGACCCCGGGGCACGAGTTTGCTGCACTTGGATCAGTTTGGATCCATTCCCAGCTCAGGGTTCATTCTCCAGTGACAATTGCAGGGGATGATGGAATTGAGCCCAAGTCTGTCCCCCCTTTTAGAGGCTCCATTTCCATCTTTGGGGGCCTGGGCCAACGAGGTGTCCTTGAGTGCAGCCTGGAGAGGATTTGTTGTGTCTGAGCAGGATGGGAGAACAGGAGCTCCCAGCGCGTGGGGAGTGTGAGAGTTCCACACTAAAGCAGGGCAGGGGCTGGGAAATAGAAAAGCTGAATCTGAAGGCATCAAGGCAGCGTTCCCAGGGCAGTGCAGCTCTGCAATGGCAGCTCCTGCCTGTGGGTTGAGCCCTGTGGGGTGGGTTGGCTGCACCCAGCAGGCTCAGATTCACCTCTCTGGTGTCCAGCAGCTCCTGCCTGTGGGTTCAGCCCTGTGGAGCCTCCACAGTGTCCAGCAGCTCCTGCTGGGAATGCAGGGACACAGAGCTCCATCAGGAGGGGTCAGGCAGCGTTCCCAGGGC
This sequence comes from Pomatostomus ruficeps, assembly GCA_013400735.1. NCBI lineage: Eukaryota > Metazoa > Chordata > Aves > Passeriformes > Timaliidae > Pomatostomus > Pomatostomus ruficeps. The sequence continues at coordinate 58,629 of VYZT01020598.1, forward strand.
AGCACAGCTCTGGAATGGCTGCCGTGGGTCACACCCTGGGAATGTGGGGGTGTCGGTGGCAGGCAGAGCTCAGCAGTGCAGGAAAATTCCCTAAATCCATCTGTGCTCCCCGCAGAGCCCACCAGGATCACTCTGGCGCCGTCCAACCTGGATGTGACCGTGGGGGAGAGCGTGGTGCTGCCGTGCCAGGTGCAGCACGACCCCTTGCTGGACATCAGCTTCACCTGGTACTTCAACGGGAGCCTGACGGACTTCCAGAGGGACGCCTCCCACCTGGAGAAGGTTGGAGGGGTGAGCTGCACGAACCTTCCCTTCCTCTGCCTGCAGCTGGAGCCAGCACAAACTTCCTTTTTGCTCACACTAAAAATGAAGATGTTCCTTCTCTTTTGAGCATGATCATCCCTTGCTGCCCCTTGTTCACGTGCCCTGTGTTTTAAACATGAAATTTTTAAGTTCTCCCCTCAGTTGCTCCGTGATTTTCCCCAGGATCACACGAAACACAGACAAAGGAACTTGGCACAAAGAAATTTGTCCTGAAGGATTTTGTAGAATACAGGCATTTAGGATTGGGGTTTTTAAGCTGTTATTTGTGTGAAGAGGGATTTGAGCTCGTTAGGAGAAAACTTCACAGGTTACCCAGAGATGCAGGGAAATGTTTTATGGGCTTTGTGTCACGTCAAGGTCAGTGGAATAATTCCATCTGGAGTTACGGGCAGGTCATGGTGAGGAAAGAAACCTGAATATGCTCTAAACCTTCCAGTAGTTACAGTGGGTGTTTATTAAATGAAAATATCATTGCAAAAATACCTTCAGCTTTCTTGGTTGGAGGGTATTTATTTTTTTGATGGGTAAATTTTCATGTACTGATGTCTGGGAGGTCCCATCACACAGGGCTCAGGTCTCTGACATCCTGTAATTATTGGGATGTTCTGGGAGCACCACCTGCTCCTCCAGATGGTTGGAAAACTGTGGGATGTGAGGCTACCTTACTGCTTTTGGGGTTTTTATTAGCCAGGTGATTTAAAGAGCACGGCAGGCCAAGCAGATCCCAAATTCTGAGCAGACTTGCCCCGAAACTGGAGATCACCAGCGATGGCCGGGGTTGTTCTGCAGCCAGGACAGGAGAAAGGAATTCCAGCAGCTGCTCCTGCTGTGTGGAATGCTCTGGGATTGTGTTCCAGGCAGGGGGGAAGGGAAGGGAAGGAAAAAGGTTTAGGGAAAGATGAAAGGAAAAGGAAAAGGAAAAGGAAAAGGAAAAGGAAAGGAAAGGAAAGGAAAGGAAAGGAAAGGAAAGGAAAGGAAAGGAAAGGAAAGGAAAGGAAAGGAAAGGAAAGGAGAAAGAAAAGAGAAAAGAAAAGAAAAGAAAAGAAAAGAAAAGAAAAGAAAAGAAAAGAAAAGAAAAGAAAAGAAAAGAAAAGAAAAGAAAAGAAAAGAAAAGAAAAGAAAAGAAAAGAAAAGAAAAGAAAAGACAANCAGAAAAGAAAGTAAGAAGGAAGGGAAAAAGGAAAGAGGAGAAGGGAAACAGGAGGGGATTTCACTCCCCTGGAATTTCCCACCCTGCCAGGGGCTGGATGTGGCCAGGCAGGAATGTGGTACCCAGGGAAAGGGGAGCCTCCTGCCACCTCCCCAGCCCCTTGAGATTCCTCCCCAAACCCCCCCAGATAACTGAAACTCAGAATTAACTTTTTGGGGTTTATTTCCAGTCAAACTGTTCTGTTTGGAGCCCACTCCCTTTGCTGAGGTGGCTCAGATTGAGTTTGCTGAAGGAAGTTGGTGTGGAACGTGATGTGCCGGCATCCCTGCTGCTGCTGGGCATTCCCTGAGCATCCCTCCCAGCCCAGGAGATGGATTTTAGATTGCTCTTGACTCCACTTTTAATTTATTGTCAGCAATCAGCCCTGAATTGTCCTGCAAACAACTTCCATCTGTGCTTTCCCAGCAGAGCAGGCCCACACATGGAAGGGAGTCAGGCAGAATTGGCTTCAGCTTGTGTTGAGTGAAGAGTTGAGACATTGGGCTGCTGAAACAAAGAAAAATAACCAAATGTTTTGAAAGGTTGATGGTTTTTTCAAGATTAAAATAAACTTCAAAGTCATGTCTTTCCCTTTCTCCCAAGCTACTGCTTCCCCGTGAATCAGTGGCCAAAGTAGCTGAAAATACCCCCAAATAGGGTTCTGTCCTTCAACAAAATGCTGCTTCTCCAGAAAATTAAAATCAAAAAATATATTTTAAA
>VYZT01020599.1:0-65244 GCA_013400735.1 Pomatostomus ruficeps
TAATCCTTATACTATCACCACCAGTGGTTTTGATACACAGAGAGTTGGAATTGTCTGGCCCAGCAGAAGCAAACTCAGTGTGGGAGGCTCGCAGTGACTGTGGAACCCTTCTGATCCCTCATACTGTGTCTGCAGGCAGAGGATCCGCAGACAGGATCCAGTAACTCTTTGCATGGCTTTCCAAGAGAAGTGGTTGTTGCTGGGACTGTTCTGTGCAGTTTTCTACTCCACTTTTTTCCTTGTAAAGCTTTGACCTTTCATCAGAAGTATAAAGGTTTCAGAGAAAGCTGAGAAGACTCAGTAAGTCCATTAAATAGCTTGAGAGTAATGGCAGATGAGGACACCAGAATCCTTCAGCCTGCGAAAAAAGACCCTACAGGGAGTACAGTAAAGGGCTGTAAAACCCCTAATGGCCTGCAAAGTCAAGTGCAAGAGTTACAGGATAAGTTAAAGCAGAAAGTAACAAAAGTTGTTTCAGCTGAGTGGGTCCTTGAAGGAATGCTAAGAATAAGACAGCTGAACTTCTAATTTTATCATGTGGTTTCTTACTTCAGACTGCGTCAGTGTCAAAGGAATGGAAGGTGGCAGAAGCAGTACCAATTTTTAAATAGCTTCAGAAGATACCACTCCCTGACACTGGCATGTCCATCACAAAGAATCAAAAGCTGTGATAAGATTGGGATTAGTGGACAGATGGGTGAGGATGAGCTCATGAACAGAAGCCAGGATGGCTTTTATAAGGGCATCTGTCTACAAATGTGTGCAGTTCCTACAAGGCTTATTTGAGGATGTGGGGATATTAATTTCTAAGGTACTTGACAGTAATCATTGCCAAAGTAGCAGTCAGAAAACAAATACAATCCTAAGAATTTTCTGTACCTTGGTCTGACCAACAGCCAGCTCTGGAAATTCTGTTAATCAAATGCAGTGTTACCACAGGAGTGGAGCACCTGATTCTGGGGTTCTGGGTCTCAAAAAAGAGAAAAAAGATGGCTCATCTGAAAGCTGCTAATAGGCATTTTGCTGCAGTTTGGTGGAAAGTTGTAGGAAATGCCAGGCTCTCCTGTCCTTCTGATCATGCTGATAAACAGAACTGGAATGTAAATACAAATAGGGTGTTGATTCATAGTAAGTTTTATTCATAACTTAGTGCTGATTCTATACCATAAACCAAATGTATTTACCATCACATTGTCTCTCCCTATAGAGGAGAACTGACAGGCTGAATCCCGTCAGTTCTGCATTATTTAGCTAAATAATTTTATTAGAAATACAGGATCTCACAGCTCTGGTGGCCTATAGCATCCAGTTTCCCTTTGACAGCAGAACATCAGATTTCTCTGGTGATGCATTGTTGCATGAAGAACTATTGACAGTAGTTTCATTCTCTCCCAGAGGATATCAGTTCTTAGAAAAGCAATAAACACAAAGCACATCAGCATGAGTATTTCTACCTGCCATCTTACAAAGAAAATTGTATCATCCTTTTTAAAGCTTTATTCTCTTAGGCAGCCAAGTGTGCCAGGCCACATTGTGCACATTAAGCACGACGTGGGGCTCCTGACTAAGCTGTATTTGGGGCAGACACTGCAATGAGTCTGCATCCTAGGACTGCCTTTTCCTGTTCTGTTTATGTCTTCTGGCAGCCCTTGAACTCTGCATATCAAATGTACTGTTCTGCATAATGCAGTGTCTAATCCAGAGGAAAGCTGAAGTTATGGATTTAGAGCTGGAGTAACAAGCTTAACTGCAAGATTTCATCGAATCAGTGTCAAAATGTTGCATGCATTTCTTTTGTAGGTTTGAAGGAATTCCACTTGTGAAGCTAAAACCAAGCTGAGAAACAACTGTTGTAATTTTATGAGTTTTGCTTTCATTTCTTAGTGCCTTTCATAGGCAAACTGGAGATCATAAGCTGCACTTGGTCCTCGTGCACATATTTCAGATTTTTCTTGAGAGCCACCCTCACCTACTTACCAGAAGTTGTTCTTGTGAATCTGTTCCAGCTAATCATGTCAGTTTTCGAGAACAGCATGAAAGAAAGAGGCATCACTGAAAATGAAGCCTTTGACTGGGAGAAGGCTGGTACAGATATCTTGTTGTCCACTAGCACCTCCACTCCACCACAGCAGAACACCAGGCAAACAGCAGCCATGTTTGGGTGAGTGTTGCAGTTGTACCAGCCAGACAGTGGGGCAACAAGATCAGTTCTTTTTTTAAAAGTTTCAAGACCGTTGTGATTCTGGGAAGTTGGAACTGCATGGCAGCCACCACTTGCTCCGATTTTTTATATATGAATGTATTTCTGTGGTGGTGGGTAGTGAGCTGAGTAGAGCTGAGTGCATGCACTGCTCACACCTCCAGCAGAGCTCCTCAGCCTGTTTACAATGTGTAAAGGTACACAGAGACTGATGCTCAGAGGTGGAGATAAGTCCATATAAAAAAAGGCTTGATAAGGCCTGATTGACTGGTCTGTCTTGGTGCTTTTGGTGACATTAGGGGATAACAATAATCCCTGGAAGATAAAAGCTGTAAGGTAAGCCTCATTTGCTCATGCAAAAGGGGAGGTTTCTTCACAGCTCAATATTGTGTGATGGGCGCTTGTGAAGGAGCTTTGAGCCTGTGTATCAAGGGTCCCAAGATGATTTCGCTGATCCAGCTCACTGTCTTCGTAACTTTTGTTACATGGAATCCTCCTGTTCTGATTCAGGATGCCATATCTGAGATAAAACTGTTTTTCAACTTGATGATACCCTAAAAGCTGCTTAGGAATTCCTGTGGGGCAGTGTGATAGGGCTTCCTTCTCTCTGTACTGATAATTTTACCTTTCTTCTTGTCTCTTCCGTAGGGTGGTTAATGTCACTCCGGTACCCGGGGACCTGCTCCGTGAGAACACTGAGGATGTCCTACAGGGTGAACACTTGAGTGATCAAGAGAATGCTCCTCCCATCCTGTCAGGGCGGCCGGTGGAAGGTCTTGGTCAGGCCCCAAACACGGCATTCAATGAGGGTGAAGTTTGGGAAGAGACAGATGTGAATCGCAACAAACTCAGGATCAGCATCAGCAAAGTAAAGAGCATTTCCTTGTCTCCTGTGGCTGTTGGATTTAGGGCAGTGGTTTCATAGAATTCTAGAGGCCACTCAGATCCACTGCTGTAGCATCCTATGTAGGAAGCCCAGAAAGCATTGAAGAATTTTCCTGTGGAAAGGGGGAATTACAAAGCATTTTTTTCACAGAGTAAAAAGCATTGGGATTAATTTAGATCTTTATGCAAGTGACATTTTGGGGGCCGGTAATGCTAAAACAAATCTTTTTTACAATCATATCATTATCGAGGATTTTGATACTTCAAGCAAGGAAATTCTAGTCCTTGCATAGCTGATACAATATCAGAAATGTCCCAGGCTTGAAAATTATAAACCAAAATTTTATTGTGTCCTAACCTCTTGGGTAAATAAATGTAATGAGAGATGTCTTCATAAGCTGTGTTTTTCTGTACCTTGAATCATCACTCATTTTTCTCTCCCTTTTTTTAACTTTCCTTTGTAAGGGTAGGACAATCTATAAGGAGCATCTAACAATGGTTTCACCCCTGTGAAGAGTGAGAGAAACCATTACTTCATATTCTCATATTTCTGCATTCCAAGATCATCTTAAACTTTTTTAGCTTACATAAAATGTATACTTCAGTTGATTTTCCTCATAATCTCTAAGGTGTTTCTCAGTCCTTTCTTGTAAATGTTACCTAATTTCTTGGAGGCGTCCCCAGTGAAGGTTGATTTGATAATAAATGTTAAGTATAAGAATCTGTCAGTTTATTAATCAGGTTAATTTACATATTGCAATTAAATTAGTATTAGTGGTGGGTCATCAGATATATACAGAATCTGTTAGCAGGGAAACTTTCATCAGACTTAAAATGTTGTCAGGGCATATCAGATTCACATCACAAATCTGTCTTTAATGGACATTTGTAGACTGGCATTTTAAACCTGTCAGTCTTCTGGGGCTGACCAGGATTCACTCCAGTCTCTGTTGGTACACAGTTAGTCCTTATTTCAGCACAATTAGTCTTATTAGAAAACATTATGTACGGACAAGAAATCATCTAATATAACTTACTTAAAATTCTTCAATGCAAATAATTCAGATCAACGTGTTATATGTATGGCACATTAGCAGGGACATTCCCCAAAACTGAGAAGTTATGAACCAAGTTCAAATTGCTTCTTCATCTCTCACTGGTAGCTCTGCATTCCCAGAAGTTTTTATTTGAAAGTGCATGAAATAAGGAAAGCCTGATAGAGAGGGACAGTTCTGTTCACACAACGTATGTAATTAAAAAAAAAAAGAGTATTATAGAAAAATCCTAGTAACTTCTGTGCGTTTTTCTTTGCACAAGGGAATCCTTTCTGCGTGCTAGTTGTATGTCATGTCTTAGGTACCTCATTCATAAGTCCTGTCATACCAGCAGCTACAGGCAGGAGAGGTTTCTGGAAGCTCCACAGCACAGCCGGGTGACTCTCCTGCCGGGCACTGTGCTGTTTGTTGTCAGGTTGCTGCCAAAGGAGCTCAGGGAATTACTCAGCGTGGCAGTGAGCACTTCAGCTCTGACAGGTTCTGTGGCTACACAGCAGGCTGTGCAGCAAAGCCCAGGGCAGCAAGCTTCTCCAAAGCTTAAGTCCTTCCTCTCTGTGAGGCTTGTTACCTTTAGTTTGACTCTTGCCTGTCCTTTCGCTTTGCTAGACTTATTATCTTTAGTCTGACTGTTCTCTGAGAGAGGATCAGTTTTTATTTAAGTAACAGTCACCACGTGAAGGAAAAAAAAGGATGCTTCAGATTTGATACCTAAGGGCACAGCTTTACCTCTTCTTGTAATCTGAGGCATCAGAACCGCAAGGGCACTGGTGTGTTTAAACACCCTTCTGCTATTCACAGCATCACATCCTTCCTCTTCCAGTCTTGCAGCACTAGAATTAACTGGCTCTCCCTGTCTTGCTCTTTGTATTTAGGTGGTGAGTGGCTCTTGCCATGTTTTTTTCTTGCTAATAACTCTTTAAGGTGATCCTTACTTCCCTGTTTAGACAGTTCTCATCTCCTTCTGTCCCACTTCTCCCATTTCTGTGTTAAGGACAGGGTTTACTGTCACTGTTCTCCCACACAATCCCTCAGTTCTCTGCTCTTGAATCTTACCAGGTTGATGCTACTCAACAGTTACATCAGCATTTTGCTCCTTTCACAACACATTTGACTTTCCCTTGTCGCTAACTTTCTCCTGGCCATGACTGGATTACAGATTAAGTCATTTTCATCTATTCTGTTTTTCCTCTAATTCCTGAAAGTTCTCCTCCACTCTCCCTAGCTGCAAAGGCTCTTTAAGTTATGCATTGCAACTCCAGCCTGGGTGGTTTAGGTCTGCTAATTTACGGGCACTGGCTGACTTGCCGTGTACACATTGCATGCACAAAGGCAACTGTGTGGATCAGCAGCATTTTACTGAGATGCTGCTTGTGTCCAGAGCCTCTGGCATCAACAGAGGACAAGGGAATGAGATGTTGTGGTTGAGTGGATGTCGTGGAAGACTTTGTTTAAAGGACCAAAATTTAAACAAAAACACGAACAAAAAACCTGAACCACCCTGGTAATTAGGAGATGCCTTAATCAGAGGTAAAAGCTTGTACCTTGCAATGTAATGCATGGACCCTGCATAAATGAACATTGACAAACAAGGCTCTTTAGACATCTTGGATAAGCAGTTAGGGTTTGTGTATGCAGGAGGTTAACCCGTGAGAACTCCTTTGGATCAACACTCAGAGTAATTAAAATGCAGAGGCCACCTTGTAAAGACGTTTAAATATTTGAATTGATTTTAAATCCATACCTTATTTTAATACCAGCTGATTGCCAGGGCAGAGGGACCCTGCTTCCCTTCAGGCATTGCTTGTGTAGATTGTGAAAATGCAGCTGAAGGTGTATCCTGGGAGAAACTCCAGAGCAATAGTGATGGATGGGAAATCAATGTCTTTGCCCAGATCTTCAAGTTCTGTGTGTTTACCCCCTCCAGACTCAGTGCATGGTGGAAGAGGAGCAGAGAAACGGGGTGTGCCCCAGCTCCCCTGTCCGAGTGCCTCCGGAGTCCCCGACCGCACAAGTGCGCTCCCTCCGCTACCGCCGCGTCAACAGCCCCGAGTCAGAGCGGCTCTCCACGGCTGATGGAAAAGCAGATCCACATGAAAGAAGGTTTGTTCACCCTCTGTAGCCTCGTGCTGCTTTTGGCAGAGTTGTGAGGATGACTGTTGAGACCAACCTAATCATTAGGTCAGCAGGCAACGCTCACAACTTTATCTACACTGACCTTTCGTTCACCTCCTTCTCTACTTCCCCTTTCTTCATCAAAAAACTTGGTGTCTCACACGTGGAAGGCTTTCCCCAGAAGTGTCTGCAAGGCTTCTGGATGATCTTTGTTGAAAACACACTGCAGTTGTCCTAAAATCTGGGCAGCAGCCGCTCTGGCTTTGTGCAGCAAGCTGCTAGCCTCTGAGGCAGAGAAGCAGAGCAAGCAGCAGATGCAGACCACATGAGAAACATTCATCAGAACATGGTTTTGGGTTTCTTTTTCACAAGACAGTAGAACTTAACAACAGGGAAAGGTGTTGGGGAAAATGGTTATCATCCTGTCTACAGGGGAAAGAGATGCTGAATTGGCTGTCATACTGAAGCACTTCTGTATGCCATTGTAGGTTCTAAAGAAATATTTTTGCTTAAGCCTGTGTTTCTGAAGTGTACAAAGAAATGAGTGAGAAGGGCTATGCAGGGCTATCATCCCTGTGTTTACCCCCAAGCCTGATGTGTTTTTAATGGCTCCTTGTTGTGTCCCTAGGTCTCGGATGGATATCCCCGGCTCTCCCTCCCGGCTCGTGTGCTCCTCGCAGCCAGCCCAGATGCTGTCCATCGACACCGGCCAGGCTGACCGGCAGGCGAGCGGCAGGATGGACGTGTCTGCCTCCGTGGAACACGAAGCCCTCAGCAACGCTTTCCGCTCTGTGCCGCTCGCAGAGGAGGAGGACTTTGACAGCAAGGAGTGGGTTATCATTGATAAGGAGACAGAGCTGAAGGACTTCCACCCCGGTGCTGAGCCAAGCACCTCTGGAACCACGGATGAGGAGCCTGAGGAGCTAAGGCCCATTGAAGATGGGGAAGAGAGAAGGCGCCTGGGGGCGGATGCTGCAGTCAGGCCGAAGACTCACGATGGGCGAAGTCGGGGTATGCTGCCTGTGACTGAGGAGGACAGTTCCCATAGACATGAAGGACCTTCTCAAACAGTGTCTGACAGTAGACATGAACAGCAGACAGGAAGTCCAGCCCACTCCCCCTTACATTCAGCACCAGCTCTCCGACAAAGGAGACGAGAATCTGAACCTACTGGTCCTCAGAGACAGGTAAGATCCCTGGGTCTGTACCTTGTTGCCTAGCATAGCATCATCTTAGGAAACCTCAGCTGTGCTGGAGAAGTCTTTGATTCCAAGCATGGATGCTCTTGTAGAACTCTTCTGACAGTGCTGGCAAATGTTGTGAGCACCTTAGAAGTGCTCCCAATAGCCAGTGACGTCCTTCTGAGGACGCACTGTTATGAAGATCTTTCAGCCATTTTGGTACAGGGACAAAACGAGAGCACAGCTGTGATTGTGGGTATCCCTAGTCACTCCTCTTATGCTCTCCCGCAGAGCTTTGTTAATAACTGCTTAGTTGTATGGAGGTGTTGCTAGCAAATCTTCTCCACATAGTTTCGCAGCAGAAACAGCAGTGTATGGCAAGAGAATGCCCTCTAATCTAATCACACATCAGCACTGCACAGGCCCACAGCAATGTAAATCATAAAATAAGCCCCTGAAATTATTCTTTCTTCTAAATACCTAACAAAAAGCTCAGAGTAGCCAGCACATACATCTCATCAGCCTTACTTCAGTGAGAGGCATTGCTGTTCCCATGTATTTACTCACAGAAATGTTCTTTACCTATTGTGTTTTTTCCGTATAGTTGTAGTGGGGTTTTTTTTCCTTTCAGTTTTGCTTTTTTCCTGTGGTCCTCTGATGCTACAAAGCAGGTCAGTTTTTAGTGGGAGGTAATTTATTAGATTACCTGGAAAAATATGATACACTAGGCTCAGAGTTCCTGTCATATCTAATCTTCATTTCTCAGAAGAAGGCTGTCCCAGAGTGTTCAGTGCAAGAGAATCATATCATTCCCCTAAGAGCTTTTTGTATTCGATGTTGATGAAGATCTCTCGTGCACGTGGGATCCATAAGTACAGCAAAGAGCAGGCAAGTTTTTGGTCATGCACACAGTGACACCCTCCCATGACAGACATTTGTGCAGTCTGCTCGTTCCTGTCTGGAAGAAATTTCATTTCCCCTTCCCTCTTGAGCTGATTCTCCAAGGAAGTGTTCACTGGACTGGAGCGCGTTAAAAGAACCTCCTTCTGTTCAGGTCTTGCCCAGATTCTTCTCTTCTCTGGATACCTGAGAGGTACAAGAAGAACCATGAATGAGACAAGAATCTATGTAAAAGGAATCAAAGTAAACCTTTGCCTGCCAGGCAGGGTGTTCTTTGCCGAGCTGTACGAGGCTGCAGCATTTACAGGAAGGGTGGAAATGCTGACAGCAGGCACGAGTGGGACTGTCCTGCTGAGCATGGAGCAGAAGCAGCACATGCTTCTCTCGGAGACTGCATTCCAGTTGCAAGGTTCCTAGGTGGAGGTGTTTGCTGTACAAAGCCAATATGTTGAATGCCCCAGATATCTAGAAATTGCATAAGGCAAGGTTGGCAGAGTTGGAAGGGTCTGTGTCTGAATTTTCTGTGTGTGTACGCTTTTGGGGTTGGTCACTGCAAGATCTGCAAGATGCAGTGAACATGGTAAGAGCCAGCTGATAAGAACCAGCTGTAAAAGACAGCAGGGACACTTCAGTGACATCTTTTGTGTCGCTAAAGAAGGCTGGAGAGGCCTTCTTGGCCAGAGCCCATGCATCCCTCTGTGAAATGACGGGGGGAGTTGGGTGTGATGCAGCACAAAGACTCCTTATCACTGCACAGTGATATTTAAAAAGCAGGCAAAAAAGGCAAATGAATGGGATTGGGGGTGATTGCTGCTAATAGATTAGGCAGCCTTTGTTCTCCAGCAAACCACATTTTTTTTGTTCCTGTGTTCTGAAATACCCTCTATTAACTCCATGGCCTAGCTTTGTACATACAGACCAACACTGGACTTCTTTGGCTGACTGGGATTTAGTTGTTCTTCCTTTGATGTCTGGATCCTTCAGTTACCACTGCAGCTGTGCGGTGATACTCATATTTTTCCATTTTCTGTCACAAAACCAGGTATTAACTCTCAAAGGGACCTGGTGCCTAAAGCAAAGTAGAAACCTGTATTCCTTAGGTACAGCAAATATGGAGGGACAGATGGCTGGGACACCAATAAGAAGTTGACCAAGGACTTAACTAGTGAAAATACTGAAGGCCTCATTAGCAGTGACAGGTGTTTCCTGTAGCTCATGCTTGTGCTTCTCTGGGTTTGAGTAAAGCTGTGATTAAATTGTGTGTGTGTGTGTGTGGGTGGGTGAGTAATCTTCCTTATCTTTAAATATGAACTGAGCCTTTAAGATAGGTAAAAATTTCACTAAATGCTGAACTACCCTGACTGAAGTCACAGGCTTTGTTGTACCCATTTGTGACCTCATTCTGGTGTCCCAAAACCTGGTGATCATCTCTTGGTGTCAGTAGAGTACTCACTGAAAGCAAATGGGGAATCCCTGCTCTAATGCTTCCTTCTGTTTCTCCATTCTCTGGCTCCAGTCTGTGAGCCATTACTTGTAACTGGCAGAAGGACAGTGACCTCTGGATTGTCCTAGAATCACAGCACGCCTGAGGTTGGAAAGGACCCCTAGAGATCATCTAATTCTACCCTCTGCTCCGAGATGGATCACCTAGAGCAGGTTGCTCAGGACAGTGTCCAAAATATCTCTGAGGATGGAGACTCCACAACCTCTCTGGGCAACCTGTTCCAGTGTTCAATCACTGTTATGGTAAAAAAACTTTTTATTACGTTTAAATGGAATTTCCTGTATTTCAATTTCTGTCCATTTCTTCTTTTACTTTCACTGGACATCACCAAGAAGAGTCTGGATCCATCTTCCCATCAGGTATTTATAAATGTTGATAAGAATCCCTCTGAGCCTTCTCTTCTCCAGACTAAACAGTCCCAGCTCTCTCAAATGAAAGGTCTTCCAGTCCCTTCGTCATCTTTGTGGCCCTTTGCTGGACCATCTCCAGTGTGTCCGTGTCTCTCTTGTCCTGGGCAGCTCAGAACTGGAACGCAGCGCTCCAGGTGTGACTCCCCAGTGCTGAGCAGAGGGGAAGGACCATCTCCCTCAGCCTGCTGGCTGCCCTCCTGATGCATCCTGGAGGGCTGTTGGCCCTTTTTTGCCACAAAGGCACCTTGCTGGCTTGTGTTCATCTTAGAGTCCACCAGGACCTCCAGGTGCTCCTCTGTCAAAGTGTTTCCAAAACAGGCGTCCCCCAGCATGTTCTGTTCCTCCCCACGTGCAGGACTTTACACTTCCCTTTGTTGAACTTAGTGAAATTCCTTTTTTTCCCATTTCACCAGCCTATCCAGGCACCTCTGAATGTCAGCTCAGCCCTCTGGTGTGTCAGCCACTCCTCCCAGCATTGTGTCCTCTGTGCATCTGCTGAAGGTACACTCTGTCCCATCATCCAGGTCGCTGATTAAGTTGTTAAATAGTAGTGGCTGCATTATCAGCCCCTGAGCTATTTCATTAATGACTGGACTTTTTTTCTCCAAACACGTTATTTTATGACCAGGAGCCCACCCAGTTTTCAGTTCAATTCACCTCTGCTTATCTAGCCCATATTTCATTGTTTTGTCTGTGAAGATGTTATGGGAGAGAGTGTCAGAAACCTTACTAAAGTCAAGATCAGCAACCTCCCACCCAGTCCTCTCAGCACAGAAATCATCGGACATGATTTCCCCTTCATATATCCATGTTGATTGCACCTTCTTCTCCTTCCTATGTTTGGAAATGGCGTCTTCCAGGAGGATTTGCTCCATGTCCTTTCCAGGCTGACCAGCCTTTAGTTCCCTGAGTTATCCTCATTTAAAGCTCAGATATTTCTTCAAATATGTCAGTATTTTGGAAGAGAGATATCGTAGCTCAAATGTGAGAGATGGTGCTGTCCTCGTTAAAACTCTGTGGGTGTAAGAGGGAGCACAGAATGATCAGATGCTGCTGTGAGGAAAACCAAGTACAGAGGAAGCTCTGAATAGCCTGGGGGAGTTTCTGACCCAAATATTCTCACATATTAGGTATCTCCCAGTTTCAGATGACAAGAAAATGGCTGCAGTAGAGCATAGATCTCATGGGAAGACCTGGTACAAAGGGAGAACAGAAACTATGTCGTGTTCAAGCCCTTCTCTCTGTGCACCACTCAATACATCTGTTCAGCAGAGCTCCAAGGGTTTGCTTTAATTTATGTATTTCAGAGATGTCCTAATAAGACTCAGCTTTTTTTAATACACTAGTGTGCAGATAAAGCTGTAGAAATAGATAAAGAATGACTGGAAGAAAAGATTGAACCTGCACTTCTGTTTACATATTAATCCTGACATAGGGTTGCTGTGACTGTTGGAAAGAATTTAAATCCTTACCTTGCAATATAATTTAAAAATCTGTCAAGTTCTTAAGTATGCTGAATAAATTCACTGATACTTGGCAGAGATGGCAACTTAGTGCTACCTTCTGCAGTGAGAAGAATTACAAGTGTTCATACATGTCTGAGTTTTAGAAATTATTTCTGACTCTAGGTCTGTGCTCACAGGTATTTCTTAATCTCCTCTCCTTCTAGTGCAGTTAACATTGTATAAAATGTTTGGGGATTTGCCTGCCTAGAACATGCCTGTCCAAATGATGTCACATCTGAAAAACCACAAGAGAAGTGAAAAATTAAAGTGGGAGATGATATTAACTCTGCATTGAATTACCTTTGAATATATTCTGCAGAGTACAGAGAGTATTTTGCTTAGGCTGTCTCTTACAGTACTATCTCCCAGGGCCAAGAGTTCATCTCTTAGAAAAGGTCCCAATGTGAAGAGGCACTGGAATATTTTTCCTCACCAACTCAGCTGTGTAGTGAGAATCACTCTCCAAAATCATCTTGATGCTGTCTTGGGCCTCTTTTCTCCCACAGCCAGGAGAATGCCTCAAGTGGACTTGCTTAAAATTGTCCTGGAAGGACAGCAGGGGAAAAGGTGTCTTCCCTTCCTTTCCCTTCATCTGTGGGCTGCTCTGAGGGGCTCTGAGGGGCCATTTCCCAGTGGTGAGGAATGGGCAGAGGGGAAGTCTGCCTGCCCCTCACTCAGTGTAATTCCCACTGGGCTGCGTTTGGTGCCTGTTGCAGATGATGTGATTCTTTGACAGTCGGCTCCTCTGCCTTCCCTCCACATGAGAAGAGGAGCTTGTCAGCTGATGGAGAAAGGTGAATGTAGAGTTGGCCTCTTCCACTCTTTAGATTCAGTGACCCTGTCCGTCCAAGTGTGAGGAATAAAGGATCAGCAAAAGGGTGATAGTAGAAGTAATGTTCACATGATGCTCTTTATATATTTATATTTATATTTATATTTATATATATATCTCAGGTAATAGTGATCAAAACCTTAAGCTCAGTAGACATTCGTAATTATATTTTATATCTGTAAAATATATTGAGTTCTGTCAACATCACATTCTCCTGGGCAAGGTGTCCTACTGATCCTGTCCAAACAGAGCAGGATAGGCCTGATGGAAGGTGGTCCAGCCCAACTGCTGCAAAGGGATAAAAGACGGCAGCACCTTCAGCATTGACTGAGTAATTTAAGCGTTAGAGCATCAGTGAGGAAGGGTGGCATGTCCGTAAGCTCAGCTTCATCCTGGAGGCAGCAATACCAAAGTGCACTTGCTGATGGGGTGTTGTAATTGCTCCTTCATGGGAAAGGTCCTTGGTCCTGTGCTGTAGAGGAGGTCTCTGTGGGTAGCTGGAGTGATCCTTCGAGATCTGAGAAGTCTTTACCATATTGGGATGATACATACCTTGGAAATCATACAATATGGCTGAACCCAAACGTGGAGCAAAAATTAGGAACAAAAATGCCAGTAGTGCTTGGTTGTGCAGCTTGCAAGCAGCACACCCAGGGCTGAATTTCTACACTATCTATGCAAAGAAGAGACGGTTGTCTTTATGAGAAATTAGAGCTGCTGTCTAGATTTTATTTGTCTCTCTCAAGTGCTCTGTGTGACAGCATTGCATTATTATTATCTGAGACTCTGATCTATGCAGTGACATGCAGTACATTTAGGACTGTGAATAATTGCTTTTCACATTTAATGCCAACCACGAGCTGAGTAGCTTTCAGGCACTTCTGAAGATAAGATATCTGCCTCAAAGCACTGCAAAGATATTGAAGGTGACAGGAAAGAGATGACACTGGATGACATTCAGCTCTTTTTCTAGTGCAAGGGCAACAGCTCCAGTAAGGTAAGGAGAGCAGTTTTGGCTTAAAGAAAATACAATATCACCTTTTCACATTTCACCAGCAGAGACTTCCTGGAAAGAAATGCAGCACAAGGAAGGGAATGCATTTGAAAGGAAAAAAGCAATTCCAGGAAAAAAGGTCTGGTTCTGGAGATTGAGACTGCTGACCCTTGTGAAAGTGCTAGTTTCATAAAAGAGGTAGAAAGGGAAGGAAGGGCTTAGCGCTTTCA
This sequence comes from Pomatostomus ruficeps, assembly GCA_013400735.1. Lineage (NCBI taxonomy): Eukaryota > Metazoa > Chordata > Aves > Passeriformes > Timaliidae > Pomatostomus > Pomatostomus ruficeps. The sequence continues at coordinate 13,809 of VYZT01020599.1, forward strand.
GGGTGAAGGATCTGGAGTCATTCCCGTAATGCCTCTCTCTTCCATTCAGTGTGTAAAGGACAGGTAGGGACTGCAATCTCATCCTGACACAAACTGTCCTCTCCTGGCTATCCCAGGATCACAGAAGCAGAAAAGGGACCTAAGAGTGCATCTTCTCCTCATGTCCTCCCGTGGCTCTGTGTTTTGAATTTCTCACTGAAAGGAGAATTATAGTCTGCCGGCGTTTCCAGCTGCTGTCTGTCCTCTGCTTACCAAAACTGGAAGCATTAACACTCCCCCTGCCGGTACTCAATATAAAAGTGTATCAGGAGGCCAGCAGTGTGTGAGAAAAGAAAAGTCTACTAACAGCCCCCAAACTTGCTTTTTCAAATCCCTGGAATGATTTTTAATAAGACTCATTGAAAGAGCCCCTGAGAATCCGTCCCTTTTAAATACACATAATCATTTTAGCGCCAGGTGTTTCACCTTTTATCATTCACGTGGTTTCCAAATGTGTTCAGAGTTTGTTACCTATATGCAAAGATGTGGGTAGCCAAGATGAGCACTGCCAGTGGAACAGAGAGGTGAGGCATGTGGCTTGAAGAGCCAGAGGAGGGGACAGAGTAGCAGAGCCTGGCACTGCTGGTGTCACTCTGGTCCGCGTGTGGCTGGGGAGAGCATGGCAGGCCCCTGCAATGACAGGCTTCCATGGTGCCCGTAGCATCCCTGGGAATTGATAGCCATAGAGCAGTTAAGTAAGGCCCTGTGTAGAGCAAAAGCATTTTTCATCCGCCAGCGAAGATGCCCGCAGCATGCGCATCACAAACCAGGGGCGAGTCAAGTCTTTGCCTGACACCTTTTCCTCCACTCTTCTTGGTCTTTTTCAGTTGGAGGAGGACAGGCCTTCTCAGCACTCCCTCCCGAGGTACAGCCCCCTGAGAAGACTGGCGTCCTCCGTTTTCTCCTCCTCAACCCTGGAGACAGAACACTACCCTCACGTTGGTGGCACTTTCATACAGCGCAGCCGTTCGGCGGAGAGCAGCCCCGTGCGCATGCCCCACCGCAGGCACATGCCCCTCACGGCAGGAAACCACAGACTCATGCCTTCCGTCCTCCGCATTTCCAGGTCCCAGCTCCAGCAGGTGTGGGCCCGCTTCACACACAAAACATAGCCTGTTCAGGGAAGCAGCAGCCTCCATAAATGCAATAATAGATCCCACCCGCCCACAATGTGTCACCACTTAATGCAATACTGAATCCCAGACAACACTGGCCTAAGGTACTGTAACTTCCAAAGCCCCTGCAACCAGACCCCACAGAGACTGAAAACATCTGCCTTTCTAAACCTCCCAGCAGCCCGAGCGAGGGGCGAGCGAGGCCGAAGATGGGAACGCAGATGGTGAACGTGTGGTGTGTGACAGAGGTGGATGCCAGGGCTCCTCCGAAAAACTCGCTCGCGCGTCCTGCGGCCTCGGGGTAGGAAGTGCAGGGCTGCCTCGCTGAACACGTGCAATCGGGCAACAAACATTGTCAAGTTGTGACTGGAATGGAGAGACTGTGGAGGTATCAGCAAGCGTTACCTTCCTCAGCAAATCGGTTCAAGCATCTCTGTTGGTATCTTACACCGGGCCGAATCTGTAGGCAGTTTTGCTCCATCTAGATGTAGGCAGACTCCCACTCAAAGCTCACCTGAGGCAGGACCTCAGGTTTGTCCCTCTTGTGGAGTTACAATCATGTATCTCTTTGTTGCTTTGGCTTTGGAAACCCCCTCGCTTTTGTTGCAGTTTGGTTTCCATACAGTGACCACACATTTCTGTCTCTCTGGCTGTGCCTCTGTTACATGACAGTGGAACTGTCTGTCTGCTCTCCACTCCTAAGCTGCTCCAAATTTTCCTACCTGCCCCCAGAGGCACTGACTGTCGAGTTGGATAGCAAAGATTTTCTTACTGATCCAGCTGTACATTACGCTGTTTTTAAATTCCAGAAATTTTAGGCACCTGCAGCTTTTCAATGGCAGAGCAGTCCTGCTTCTTGGCCTTGCTTGGAAATGCCTGTGATAACAGATCTCATTTGAGAAATAAAGTGGCCTCAGCTCCTGGTATACAGAGCCCATTAAACCCTTCCCTAAAACTGTGAATCTCAGAGGAAAAGGGAGATCAAAGTTTAAATCTAAATTGTCATAAGTATCCTTATTTCCTGTGTTTGCAGAAATATATTGCCCTTCTCAGTAGAGTTGCAGTGTAAAACACCAGACTGTAGGAAGACTTTCTGTAGTTAAGTGAATGCAGTAATCAGAGCCTTTGGTCTGATCTTCTGGGAGAAGAGGCAGTATGGATGTTAAGGTTCAGGAGGAAGGGGTCATTGCTGGTGCTCAGGGCTCTAGGGAAGTGCAAGTCCAAAGTAAGAACACTGTGCAGAAAATATATAAGCATAGGATACAGGCAAGAAAACATGTGGAAAGCTCAGACAGGTGTGCAAATGGGGTGGCGTAAGTGTGGGTGTGGAAGGAGATTGTGAGAGGGAGGTATCACTGCCTAGGTAAGGTGCTTCCAGTGGGCTTGCAAGGAGCAATTCCTCCCAAGCAGTGCTTTCTGTAGGAGTGTCTGCCCTACCTGAGGCTCCCTTCGTATCAGATTCACCCTCCCATGAGCAAGACCAGGTAGTGCAGCCCCAGACAGGGTGGGTGGTGCTTTCTGAAGTTCCTAGGACCTGGCCCAGTGTGTCTGCATGCTGCAGGACGTGGTCTGACAGAGCATCCTGGGGGTGGCAGGGATGGAGATGGAGGGGCCAACACGCCCTCCTTGAGAAGATTCGGCACAGGTACGGCCGGCCTCTTCTCACAGTCATTCTTGAATCAGTGGCATCAATTTCTTTTGATTTTCCCCACGAACATGTGTGAACAGGACAGTTTACTGTTCAGACGAAATTTTTATCTGCAATTTGTTCGTGAGCTTTATGTTTTAAAAAGGGCCTGGGCATTGCCAAAAATACTTGGGCTGAATTAACCAGTAGCCTAATCCTGTTTGGCAGTTCTCTTGTCAAGTGAAGATACCAGAAAGAGCAAGGCTTTGCTCTTCCCAAAGTGACATGAGAAGGGATGATTTTCTTAAGCAGACTCTGCTCTGATGTTATTTTTTCCCATCTTCAATAGAGACTTTAATGGAACAACAGATTCTAGAGAAAATGGAATTTGTGAAAGCAGTAGACTTAAATCAGGAACTCCTAATAATTGTTGCTCATAGCCTCCAAAACACAGATGTTCACCTTCCAAGATCAATTTTAGGAATTAAAATTACCCCCATTCTATTTTTAAAGAAAAATCAAACAATTTTTACTTTTACCTGTCAGAAAAGGGAACAAACTGGATAACTGGATATTTATAAACTCTAAGCCTTTTGTTCAGACAAAAACAATGACTAGCCAATAAGTAGCTCCATACATAAATTTCAAAGGTCAGTAATCTATCTATCTAATGCTACTCATCATAATACTTTCTAAGTTCAAAAATCTGATTTATAAAGACGGCTGATTTATATAGACTTCAGTAAGACTTCCAGTTAAAATTATTAATAAATTGAGAGCCAACTAGACAAACAAAATACGTTTATATGTTGCTATCTCTTACAAGAGGGGAAGTTTCTAATTAGGACTCCTGACCTCCTGCCCTTAGCTCAGCACTATTCCATGCCTTTAGTGGCTGTCAAGAAGAACAAAGAAATCACTGAGGAGAAAGTTTGCAGTGACAGAAGGTGGGTGGTTTGATAAAACACTGCTGACAGACTGGCTGTGCAGAAAGATCTGAATTGCTTGATAAATTGCTTGCATTCAAAGTAATGATTGCATCCACCCAGGGACAAGGTCATGTTTGGAGTATGAGAGATGTAAGTCACATGTGCAGAATAAAAGAAACTGTGCCCTGGGAGGTGCTGTCACCTAAAATGAGGTGGGAGTTAGGTGAAGTAATTAGCTGCGTCTAAGTTCTCACTATGCTGCTACAGCAAAAAAGAATAAATACATTCTTCTTCGGTGTATCAGCAGGAAAATGGAAGATGTGAGCAGAGGGAGATCTTTTGTGCTGGTGAGATCACTACCAGACATCAGATCCAAGTCTTGTATGGAAATTTTTGTAAAAGATTTTCAAAGCCTAAAAGACAAGTTATGCAAGAATGCTTGATTCTGTAAAACCTGCCTTGTAGGATAAGCTAGAAGAAATGCAGTCTGACATGAAATACAAAACTAAAAAGCGACATGAATAGAGCAAGAGGGGTTTTAACCTGCCAGGCAAAGATACGAGTCTAAGTCCTGGAAGATAAAGTAGCAAAGGTAAACCTGGAAGCAAGATGCTCCTTTTAAAGACATAGCTGTGTGGTAAACCACTGAAATACTTCATTAAAAGATGCTGAATTCTTTGCTGCTCAGTCTCTGTAAGGTGGGATATTGGTTTCTAAACCAGTCCTGTTAAACCATCAAATTTGGGCTCTATACCAGAATAATTGGACGTGTTGCTGTCACCTGGTTTTTATGGGAAGTCGTATTTCATGATCAATATGTCTTTTACAATTTAATTCTGAACAAATTAATTGGTGCTAATGGCTGGAATCCTGATGTTAAAGTATTATGCAAAAAGTATTAAAAATAGTCAATTTGAAGGGTTTTTTTAACATCTTCATCTAATGCTGTATTAATTACTATGGAATCTACATATTGTTGAGGAACAGTTGGCAAATTAAAGAAATGTGAAAAGAGGTCTTTTTTATATATATGGAAATGTAATAAATTAATATTGAAACTAGCTGCGGTGCAATTCTAAAAAAACTTATGTAGATTACATTTATATTGCATTTATTTATTGTGTTTAATTTATAATGACTGCAATTATAAATGTAAATATGTCCAAAATCAGTTGGCAAAAAACCCAACTGATGGAAGGCTGTTGATATGAAAATTGATCCTGGGGCTGTGGGCTGAAAAGTTAGTTGCCCTAGTTATTTATCCTTTTATGTTTGGTAGGATTTTTTTTTTAATTCTTCAGCTGGAATAAGCCAGTGGGAATCAATACTAGTGAAATAAAATTCCCTTTCAGCATCAGACTTTTAGGCAAATCGTGTTCATCAGAATGGTCCAAGAACAGGATTTGCACCCAGAGGGAGATACTCTTCTTTTCCTTCCCATTGTACGTAGCACTTGTTCTCCTCAGAATCCAAATTGGAAATGAGCATTTGCTGCTCCCTCACGGAGATCACTGGCGTCAGGACAGGTAGCTGGTGCTGGGATCTCATGATCTACTTCAGTGAGCAAATGTTCATCACTTGTATATACATACAAAAGCCATCTTTTTATATCTTGGCCTCTTGGCTCCTTTCACTTTCTTTCTATGCAGAACGGGAGATGTTTCCAATTTATTGCTCTCTCCTCAGCCTCCTTCCCGTGGGAAGGAGCTATGAGATACGATTTCTGTGAAAAAGTTACTGTAAATGCTTGGGTTAAGCTAGCATTGGGTAGATGTGGTTATGCCAGCACGCATTCACTTTCAGGGGAGGCAGTTTTGGTGGGAGGGGGTTGACTGAAAATAAATTGCACTGACCCATGTGCAGTTCTGCAGTTTTAATTAGGAGTATCCCCTTGGTACACCCACGATGACGGAGTCCCTGGTGTGAGCCTGACCTCGTCTGCCATTCCTGTTCTTTTTTACTGCTGCTGGGGGGCAGGCATGTGAAAGAGTTACAGTGCATCACCTCTTTCACTAGGTAAAGTCTCTTTTGTTGCAGTGGTGACAGAAAGTTAGGTAGAAATGCCCTGTGAAATAGCCATACGGGTGATAAAACCCCATCCTTGTGCTACCTCTTCATGATGAAGTCGCTCCTGTTCTACCACTCCTCCTCTTTGTTGTGTGTCTGAACCTGGGCGTTGTGGTGGCCAAGGCTGCTGCAGGACTGTTGTTCTGAAAGGGACGAGCTTGGTCAGAAGTTGGATTTGTTGGGCTAAATGGCAGCTGGCACCCCCTGCTTGCCCAGGATGGAGAAGCTGTGCTTGGACAGTGGCCTCCAGGCTGGACTGAGATAAGGCAGCCGATGTTCTCCTCTGGGATCTGCTCTGTAAGCAGAGACGCTGCTCAGCAGCTGCCACCAAGCTTCTGTTCCACCTGAGTCTGGATGCAAGAACAGCAGCAGTTGGCTACAGCCCCAGGCTGCTGGTAGACTTCACATGCAGAACCCCCTCACCTTCACCTCACTGAGCAGTTCTCTTAGCTCCAGCTGCCTCTTTGTTCCAATTTGCCTCTCCCATCTCTTCCCTGTATGACAAAGTCTTTTTTGCTCTGCCTTGGTTGCTTATGTGTGTCCCGCTGCACACGTTCACCTGTCCCCACGGTTTATCTCCATTGCTGTTCATGGGATCTCATCCTCACTGCATCCCTGGGTACCTGCACTTCTGCCTTTGCCATTCCCAAGAATCTGCAGAGCCTCCTGCACCGGTTTCCTATGCACTGCATAGCTCATGGTGCACTGTACAATCTGTATAGCACTTTGGGGCCTTCCCTCCCTCCAACTTCCTTGGAGGAAATTGGAAAAAAACCTGCACATTTTGGCAACTGGAGCATTCTCAGCTTTAGATAGAATCTATGAGGATCACACTGGTTAAAGACAGCCTGATTTCAAAGATGAGAATGGAAGATGCCTTCCATTTTCAGGACAGTTCCATGAGTTTCAAATCCTGGAATCCTTTGGACTTAGCAAGCTCCCCCCAGTTATTGTCTGCATCAGCAGATAAATGTAGACAGCTGGCAATGCCCTTTCCCTTAAGACACAGGTACTGCCTGTGTTTGCAAGCCATGTAAGCAGCTGGCTGAACACCACTTCTGTTGTTGTGAGCGTTGTCTCTAAGCTCAGCTTAAATCAGTGCCTGGTCTCTGTGAGTGAGAAAATGTTGCAACTTCAGTTGAAAACTCTACAAGTTCTTCCAAATGGATGTTTTCTGGGCTGGCAAAATCGGCTGTCCCCATTCTCCAGCCTAGGAGCTGGGAGAATGGGGAGGTTTCAAATCAAGTAGGGAATTTCAAACAGCCAGGAAAGGGCAATTTTAAGTGCAACAGAGCTGACACTCTTCATGAACTGTAAACTTTAACACACCAGTGTTTCCTCCTGTTGCCCGTCTTGAACTGGAGGTATCACGAACTGGTGGATTCTTTCTTGGGGATTGGTGTTCTTTACTTTGCCACCTGTAATGACTGTTCTTCCCTTATCAAGCCTGTGCCACTGCCATTAGGCCACTGAAGTATCTTGTTGTTTTAAACAAGTTCCTTGTTTCTTCTGCGATTCCATTGGACACCCAGCTCTCCCCAGCTGCTTCTGGAGCAGCCAGACCCAGGTGTTACACAGGAAGGCAGCATGCCTTTAAGAACCAGTCAACCGTCTTTTTTTCCTTTTTGCTATATTTTTTAGATACAGGACCTCTGGAAAGAGGCCTATTGCTTGAACTGCTCAGCCATAATTAGCCAAGGTGTTCTCAGCAGCTTCCCCAGCCCGTTCACGGGCACAGAGGTTGAGTGGCTCCTCAGTAGCTGGGCTGTTTCTTTTCCAAGGGTGGCTCTGAAGCCAGTGAACACACACCTCTTCTAACTCACCTAGGCTGTGAGCTCTTGAGATGAGAAACAAAACCAGTGTCATTCAGGATACTTCTCTGCTCTGTGCTTCAAACATTTCTTCCAAAGGTTTCACTTTGGAGTGTTTATCTACCTCATTTGTCTTTTGTTTCAGTAGCATTGCCAGGCTTTGGTACCGTCTGTGTCACTGACTACTTTGCCCCAACGTGTGCGGCCTCTTCTGAGAGTCTTGGTGATTTGTTTTGTAGTAGAAGCCTTCTGCAATCAGAAAGACTCTTCTACAGTCTGGGAAACCAGAGCAAACACCTCAATTTGCCCTTTCCAGAGTTTATTCAGAAACAACATTTGTGGTATTCATACCTTCCCATGGGCTCTTCACCCAAAAGATCCTCAAGTGCTTTATTTTTCCCATGAGTCACTTCCCTGCTGTTTGACATGGGGGAGTCAGCAGCAAAAAAAAAGCCTTTTCAGAACATGTCAGGATGAAACCAGATGTTTGGTTGCACAAAGGGAATTTCAGGAGGCTGAATATTTTTTCATGATCTGTAAATTGTCAGGACAGTGGGTGGGACCTATATACCAAATACAACAAATATCACTGAGGCATTTCTTGGACTGCAAATCACCAGGAACTTCCCGTGCTCTCTCATGTAAAAATGCACTATTTGAATCTGGTGCTGTGATCCTTTGTAAATAAATTAAGGCAAGAAAATGCAACCATTGCTAGTTTAGTCCTCCCTTGTAAAATAGCTCCACAACAGGATGCACTGTGAGACTGAAGGTCAGAAAGCATGGAAAGATGTGTTCAGTCCTCTTCCTGTTTTCTAACGTCCTTCCCTCTCACACCTCCATCGATCTTCCATGACGTGTTTACATGGAACTTTTAAGAGCTTGACAGCAGCACAAGATTATTCTTGAAAATAGAATATTTTCTACTGCTTTTCTGGAGGGATTGGTGACAGATACCAACCGTGTTTGTCCAGTGGGTCTGGCATCTCTTCCTTAGGCTACATGGAGTGTCTGTGGTATCCAGTCACATTTGTATTACAGCCACATAGTGACTGACGCAGTTCTGCGTCAATGCCTGAATTTATTTGTGTTGTCAACTGCTGGGTTATGTGAATGACACATTTTATTAATGGTTGTCATTAGCGATTTATTCATGACACTCTCAGAACTTTACCTGAAGCTGAGACCATTTTGCTACTTTCACATTGAATAAGAAAGGGCTCTTTTATCCCTGTCTATTCAAAAGAGAAGCTTTTATTTTTATTTTTCCTCTTCTTGTTTCCCTTTGGTAAAAATGGGAAAGAACAATTTGGAGATAGCTGTTGTATATTTGTCTAGCTCTGCTTGGCAGTAACAGATGGGCTGGAAGAGGCTAGCTGGAAAAAAATAAAATTGCATTTCCTAGCAGACAAGGTCTGAAGCCTTTAAAATCATGGATGATTTGCAAACCCCTAAAATCCTGTTAGCGTTTATTGTGAAAAAATTGCCTCAGTTATTTCTCAGCTGGAGAACACGGGGTACCCCCTTCTTGACCTGCTTCCCTGTAGTTGCCAGCTCTCCCCAGAGTGACTGGAGGAGGTAATAATTTGTGGAGGGGCTGACCAAAGTAAGCCAGATGTGCTTCCTGATTTCACTGTTGTCCCCGGGATGGTGTTGTGATGCTTTTTGCTGGAGCTCCCATTCCTGATTGTGTGTTTGTGTGTGTGCATGGACGGTCACGCGTGGTCCTGCCTTGCAGGAGAGTTTCTGTGCCAGTACTGGGCCACTTTGCACACCCCCAAATGCTGAAAAGGCTGTTACAAAGAACAAATCTCGACCACTTACAGAAAGCATCTTTATGGTGTCTGGTTCGGGTGGCACACCTGGCCGCCTCTGCACGCTGCAGGTCTGATTTCAGCAACCTGGCCCAGCCCAGGTCTCTTAATTCAGTGTTTTATGACATTCATACATATCTCTCCTTTTGCTGTCAGCTGGTGGCAGAGTATTCTGGTGATGAGAACAGTGCTGGCACTTGGGACATAATTTATAGTATGCAAACGCCTATTTTGGGTAATATTAAAACATGAAATAAAACACGTAAAGGCTGATCATTGCGGCACTAACTTGCTTTTTGTTGCGTTTTTATGCCGCGTGTTTTGTGTTCGGGTCGCTATAACACAAACCTGCATTGGCAGTTCCGGGGGACAGCGCAAAGATTAATTTCTGGGAAATGTTTCTAAGTGTTATTTGCTGTATTGCAACTCCTGTGTATCACACCTGCCATTGAAAACAAATGATGTTACGATGAATGTACATTTTGAACAAGCTGCTAACCGTGTAACCTGGGGATTGGAAGCAATCCCCATTTTACATTCACTTGCATGTCTTCTAGTGTTTGAAAAGAAAATTGCTTTATGTTTGGAGGTTTTATTTTTTCATATGCAAAGTGGTTCAAGTGAGTTACCTCATCTAGTGCACTTGCCTCGTAAGAATCCCCAGGGTTTCCTCCAACAACTCCCAACAAGTTTCTCAGTTTAATTATGAGTGCAATTAATTATCTGGCAACATGAAACACAGTAATGGCAAATTTCCTCCAAACAAGTCAGATAAGGAGGATTTCTGTGGGACTCTTGCCCCTTCAGCTTGGTCCTTCCTAGAAAAACCCCTACCAGATCAGGTTCTTATTCAGCGCTGCTGACTTCTGGTTATCTTTATGACTTAGGAAGACGTTTAGCTTTCAGAATATTCTTCTTCTTCTTTCTTGCTGCTATTAAGTTGCCTTTACAGTTAGGGACTAGAATAATTTTTGGATTATCATTTCCTTCCACTTTGCTCACTATTTCCCGAGTCTCTAATGAGTGATAAAAACGAAGTGGTCCCCGTGTCTGCTCAGACAGGGAGCTCTGTGCTGGCTCTTGCTGGAGACACTGGTGGGTTACAGAGGTGGGAAGCTGAGTGGCAGGCATTCCACCTTTACAGAGCTTTCGCTTCCATCCAAGACGCTAGGAAAACTGGCACAAACCTAACACATGAAAGCACAAACAGGGAGGAGCAGAGCACTTATCCAGCACAGGACTGGACTGTCCTATTCACCTCGGTAAAAAGAATGAAGATAAAAAGGCTGTGGAGCATTTGATGGTAAGATGCTGGATAGAAGAACATCTCTAACATTCATGGTGCTGATTCTTGGAACACGGAGATCCTGCAAGTAAGCGTGGCAGCTCTAAGACCCCTGCTACTTTTACCTCATCTGATGCTGGTTTGAAGAAAGAGCTGCTTCAGAAACTCAGATTCTAGGTTTTTTCCACTCACTCTTGTCAATCCTGCCAGATGTCCCAGTCCCGATCAAGCTTAGTCTATGTTGGCAGAGGATAATGTCACTTACAGGATATGCTAAGGTCCTGATAGTATCCAAATAAAAGCTGTTAAAGGGAAGACTGGACCACAGCTCTTGCTGTCTGCGTGCCATCTGCATCTCTCAGGACTAAGGCCTCTTCCCATTCCCAGTGGAACAATTAGCGTCGTGTTGAGAACTTGATTTCTGCTTCTCAGACTTCTCAGCTCCCATGAAGAATCTCAGGGACCGGCATATCCTTCCTTTGCATTACCTTGTGTCACCTGCTAGACTTCTGTTGCTGCTAAGCAGGAGAGTCCAAACCGTGTTTAACCAACTGCTAACTTGAGTAGGAGGTGAATGTGGGTTTCTGTGGCCGTTGCTACCGAGAGGAGACAAAAGCTGTAGGGAACCTGTTGTGCTTCCTGGTTCGCTTGAGAAACTCCGTCTGCTGGGACTCGAGTTTGCTTGAAGCAGCGGATCTCAGTGCAGTCCCCTTCAAGCAGGTCTCCAGTATTAAGAGGTCCAGCAGGAGGGATTCCTCAAGCTGCCAGGAGTCCTCATGGCCTGCTGGGGACAGAAGGTTTGCAGAAGCTGTGGAAGTTCGTCTCAGGGGGAAGGCAGCAGGGAGATGGAGGGGACGCAGCCTGCTGTAGCTTTAAAGGCAGTACTGTGTAGGGATCCGTTTGGAAGGACGTAGTTGACTAAAGGGATCCAAAGCTTGTTTTCCTCGAGTCTTTTTATTCTTCCTTATCTAATCCCTTTAGAGCCTAAGGTCAACCCCTTTTTGTACTGCAATAACACTGTAATATATGCTTGCACTAATTCTTCTGGTATACCAAGCATGCAAGACCAATTTAAAGCTTTTTTTCAGAAGAAAAAGACTGTATTATTGTGTATATAGAAATACCGAGAGAGAATTGGAATTCTGTCTCCTGTATAAAAGCATGCATTGATTACCTGTATGTAGATCATGCTGTAAATGCTGCAGAGTACTGTAAAATCCTACACTTGAAACCACAATGAACAGGCAATGTCATCAAAAACAAACGAAACAGAAGCTGTGCAATGGATTTTGTGCCTTTTTTAAATCCATGTATGTTAATCCAGACAATCGGGAAAAAAAGGAAAAAAAAAAGGAAAAAACAAACAAACAAAAAAAAGCTTGTATACTACCAAAACCTTATTAAAGAATCAAAGGCAGCATCTTGTTGATGGCTGGGTTTTTTATTTGCTTTCTTTGTTTTTCGACTTCGTTTGCTCCGGGAAGCTGTCCACTGCTCATCCTTAGGTACATGGGAGCGCTGGGCAGGGAGTTGAAGGAGATCTGGTAGAACAGTGAGAGTTCCATTATTGTTTATAAATGTGACCACTAAAAACTTGCGGTTCAGACAGATCTGGGAATAGAAACAAAGTTATGTGGCTGTCAGAGATGTGTTTCATGTACTTTGGGAAGGCCACACTGTGCTTTCAATATAAGGCATGTGAAGGCTCTGGTACCTGTGGAAAGGGTGGTGGAAACTTCCCTCATGCAGAAGAATCCCCAGACTGCAGCTCCTCAGAGGCACAGAGCAGTTTGTGCAGGGAGGTGATGGTCTGGGAGGAAGAGCCTGGATTAGGCTGTGGTCTCAGACGTAGAGGGTTGTACAGGGCGAGTCTCTTTTTTCTCCGGGGAATTGTATGGAGGATCAGGCAGGATTCTTCTGAGTCTGCCTTTAGCAAGGTGCGAAGCCCATCTCAGTGTTTCAGAGTGTGTTTTGGTTTGCCCCTGTGAGGCTGCTGGTGTGTGGCAGATGTGCACATCTGTCGAGCCCTGCAGCAGGATGCAGTGATGCCGTGGTTTAGAGCATGGTCCCAAACAGAACATCAGATAGAAGAAGTCTGTAATTTCCTGAATTTATGTGAGGTAAATATTGTGAGGGTTTTTTCCCTGTACCTTGTTGATTTCTGTTTACAAGAGATGGGAGAGAAAAAAATCCCAGATTCTGAAGGGTAAGGGAAAATTGATTAGGCTCACACAGGAAACTGTTCCCTTTCCCCCATATCAACACAGAGCTGCTTAGGAGAGCAGGATTTCTGGAGGACACTGAGCCCAATCTGTAGTGTGTGTCACACTAAGGGTATACGAATTTTGACAGAAAATAAACCCTGACTTGTCCTCAGGTCCAGCAGGTCCTCAGAGACCAGGGGGGCTGTGTGTGGCTGGGCTTAATTGCTGATTATTCCCAGTTCAGCACTGTGAGTCTACCTGAGTTCAAGAAGAACTTCCACAAGCACAGATTCACAAAGATTGTGCTCTTAACACTGGGAGTCTGACTGGGTTGGAAGCACAAAGCCAAAATGCATCCCTTCACGGGAGGAGATGCAGTCCAGTGACCAATCCCAAGCAGCAGAGACGTTTCCCCCAATCTTCTTTTTCCTTCTTTTGCTTTTTCTTTGCACCAATACCCCCATTCTTTTATACAATAATTTTTGGCCCTTCCCAGAGGGCTGGAGCAATCACACGCCATAGGGGGATTTTGGTGGCTGCTGTCATATATGTCAGGCATGCCCTCTCTTCTCTTCATTTGCCTTCTGAGGGGTGTGAAAGTTAATATGCAAATAAATCTTAATGAGGGTCTTGGTTACTTTCAGTCAGAATTTGAAGTTGACACAAAAGGTAAAATAATCACTTTGGTCCTCCTCCAAGCACCAAGGCAGCAGTCAGGGCTGCCTGACCTTCTCCAGAGAATCTTTGCACACATCCTCATCTTCTTAATGGACCAGAGTTATAACACAGCTTCTTGTGGAGGGTGAAGAGGGATGACTGGCACTGAAACAATATTGGGCTGTGAGGCTTCCACCTCACCCCCGACAACATCCAGGGGTTTGACCTTGCTCCAGCCGTGTGCAAGGTCAGTGAGGGGCCCAGCTCACATTTTGCATCATCAATTTGTCACAGACTTAAACCAACACTGAGCGCTCATCACATTATTCACCCCGTGGCCACAGCCACACAAACAGCAGCCATAACCTTGTCTCACACTGAGGGGCATCACGGGCTGTGTTTTTCTTTTTCTTGACCACAGGGCACATTGTAAGCTTCATTTAACTTCATATAATTGATTTTTGGAGCGTCTCTCTAGGGCAGTTCCTTTTCCTCTCCTTTCATATCTTTCGTTTCCATCCATACAGATCTTACTCATACCTGACAGATCATTACCTGGGTTATCACTGATAATAATACACAAAATGTAATAATTACAACAAAAACTAATGACAAAGGCTGTGATAAGCTATGTAGCCGGCTGATAAGCAAAAATCCTAACCCATGCAGCAGCTTATTTAACGTCCATTTTCCATACTATTCCCACGATCTCTACTTGCTCTTGCTCTATACTTCATATGATCTAATTGTTCATGAAGCTCTTTAGTGACATTTGATATGTGAATGGATCAGGTACCGTTAGACAGACTCACATAACCACACACTCCATTTTCAGGCAGCAGTAAAAGTCTAATTTTAGTTTGTTTTGCAAAGCCATTTTTGATGTTGCCTGCGATTGTACCTTTAATTCCTCCAGTCCCTCACGAGTTGCATTAGTCAATTAGTCGATTTGTCCAGTAAGGTTATATAACAGCATTCAATCTTGGAAAATGCCATCAGCTGGGGAGTGAAAATAGATTCCAGAGCCCACCCCACCATGGGTCCAATTGTCACAAATATCTTGTTGGCACAGACAAGCTGGTGGAGAAGCCCCTTCTCCCTACCACCTGGCCGCGAGAGAGGAAAAAAGAAAAAAACCCAGCACGGCAACTGAGCCTTTGCGATTACAGCACTCCCTCTTCCCCTGAACGACATCCAACAGGGAACAGGGACAAAAATAACAATGAAAAAAAAATGGAAGGACTATTTCATGTTGTCCAAAACCAAGAGTCAGTGCTGCTGGGTTGCCTGCCTCTCCCTGTCCTTCGAAGGGGCAGTGATAATCTTGGGCAGGTTGGCATAGGAAAGATACAGAATACAAGACACATTTTTGTGTTACCCAGGGCACACGTGTTGCTGTTGGTCTTGAGATTCCATTTTGATTTGTCCACACACACCACGGTTGCAAGAGGCCGCTCCTTCCAAAGGGGACAAAGTGTCAACAGTCCCGGTGCGTGTTGGCACCACCGTCCGTGTTCCGTCACTGCTGGTGTGCCCCAGAAGGGTGTGCTTGGCTCTGAACAAACCATGTCAGACTTGCTAGTCAAAAAAAGGACCGGACATGGCGTTGTGGCACTCCCCACACCCTTGGAATATGTGTTCCTCGTGGTATATTCGTGTCCTGGGGATGATGATAAATCCTATCAATCGTTTCCCTATTAGTCACAAGTATTAATGGTGGCTTAGTGACATTGCAGTTCCATGTAGTTGTATTGTTCTTGGGCCACTTCAAACTATATTTTTCCTCCTCAGTCCCCCAAGTCAGATTTGTGTGGTTTTTTTCATGTGATCTCAAAAGTTCTGGTCAAATCCGTGGTTAGTATTTCCCAAGTTACTGGTGAGCTGGGAGACTGAGGAAAAGCTGAACACACAGTTCTCTGACTAATATTGTGTGTCCATCCACAGACCACCGAAGGTTCCTGAGCAGTGCCTGCAGGTGACACTGTACCCTTATGAACTACATCTGGGAGGTGGGAGGGTCCCCTCAGGATCACACTCTGTCCTCTCTTTATCTGTTCTGCCTGTTTCACCACTTGCACAAGGGACACCAACCCTCTTCAGGATGAGAGAACCTCATTTTGGTGTGACTGAAAGAGTGGGAGCTAAACTCCAGTGGTGTCTCCAGCCCTACTGACCCCTTTTGCCATAGATTACAATGAGATCCATGCTCACTGACTCCCCATTCTATGTGAATAAGGTCAGTTGGGTGTATGGGGCCAAGCTGTTGGAACAATTAACATTAACAATTATTAACAATTCTAATACATTCATGTGCAGTTATGTCGTTCCCATGAGTTTCCTTTCCTCAGTAGTCCATAAAGAGATCAAGCAATAATGAAAAAAAACCAGAAACAAATATGGTCAAGGAGGGGAATTATGAAAAGCGTGTCCTTCACATCTAGGGCAGCCGTCCAAGTATGAGCAGCCCCTGTGGTAGTGTCACCATCTCGACAATGTTTGGAAGTGCAGCAGTTAAAGATGCAGTATTAGCAAAAAACTGTCGACAATTCACGATGAAACACCGCTGTTGGTTTGTTTACTGGCCACACTGGTGAATTGTAAGGCAAGTGAGTCCTGTAATGATGCCTCTTTTTCCCAAATCTGTCACCACCCAGTCCTCCTGAGTGCTGCTGTTGGTAGGGGACATTCCTTTACGTTAATGAACTTGGAAGAGGGTGATGGTATTCATGTTCCTAATAGGTTGATAAGTTTTGCAGGCCCTGAACTGTCCCACATTCTTTCAGATTTTATTTCTATCTCTGGTTCTGTTGTGAAACTCTGCAGACCTCCATCTGGGACTTCCCAGGTTTGACCATAAAGTAGGTGAAGTCCTAAAATGTTTATTTGGACAGCACTCACAAGCAGTTTGACCTTAGTTAATAATCTGAGAAAGTTTTATGAAGAGACAGAGTGTTAAAGAGGTGAGACGTGCAGACTTTGTGGGGAATACACACTCGGACACGTGTAATGCCATAGGCATTCCTGCACAATGACCAACAAGTCAAGAGAGGGTCAGGAGTGGAGGAAAATGTGGCTGCCTCAGCTCGTGGCACAGTTCCTGCTCACAGCGGAGTGAACCTTGACAGAGGGCTGCCAAGATGACCGGGATCTAGAAACATCTGACATGAGGAGAGGCTGAGAGAGCTGGGTTTGTTCTGCCTTAAAAAGAGGGTTGGTGTGGCGTCCAATTTCTTCCTTGAAGTGCCTGATGAAGGGAGATCCCATACTCTTCTCAGAGGTCCACAGTGAAAGGATGAGATGTTATGGACAAAAGTTGCATAAAAGGAAAGTTAGATATAGAAATTAGGTGCTAAACCCCCCACCTTTTTCACCATGAAGAGCCTCAAACTCTAGGAGAGTGTCCCAAAGAGGCTGTGGGATTTCCATCCTTGGAGATACTTAAAACTCAGCTGGACATGGCCCGGCACAGCCAGCTCTAAGTTGGTCCTGCTTTGAGGGGTGGTTGGAGCGGAGATTCCTTACACCTTTTTTATTCTACAGTTTTAAAACACAGGCTAAGCCTCTCCATTTCTGATCTTCTGAGGTCTTCCCTCAGCCGCTCCCAATGAGTACAGCAGAGCAGGAAAGTTCTTCTCTGGCCTTTGGTGAATAGTCCTAGAGCAGCTGAGTGTGATGCAGTACAAAAGACACATAATGACTGTCGGGAAAGACCCAAGTTTCACTCGTGAGGGGTTCAAACTGGGAACACCTTGTTCAGCAGAGTTTCTTGTAGCTGGATATTTGTGTTCTTTGGATTTTCCTCATGGTGCATTTACAGTGGCAGAGCAGAGACTGTCTCGGGCTGCTTTAGGGAATGTGTTCTGGCAGTTTTGGGGTGCTGCATGCAGCAGGTTAAGCAGTCCGAGTCTCCCAAAGGTAGAAGCAAAGCAGTCACTGTTGTGCTTAGGGTGCAGTGTCCATGCAGGGAGGCAGAAAATACGTGGAGAAATTGAAATGACAAGACAGAAAGGCAGTCCATTTACTAAATACTGCAAGGAATTTGTACAAGTGGAAGTACGTGGAGGTTAGAAAGTTATCTACAGCCTGATCTTCTGGTAGCAAAGGGGCACCAGAGCACAAGAAATAAAGAACTACTGTTTGTCTTACAGCAACATCCTGCTCTCCAGCTCCATGTCATACACAATTGCTTAGCACAACCTCAGAAAAGCTTTTGATGTCTTGCAAGGCGAAAGCTGTTGAGGAAAGAGAGTTTGCTGGAGACAGGGCTGCTGGTGGGGCAGTCTGCGGGGCACAAAACCGTATCTCTGGCCTATATAGGATGTGCTCTGCAGGGCTGGATTCGGCTCACCTTGACCACAAAGCAGAAGAGATGACACAAGGGAAGGGCTGGGAGGAGATTTGAAGGCCTGCACAGGTGCATATTTCACTGTGCAAAGAGAAAACAGCAGCATCTGCGTCATCAAACAGAGCATCTAGAAAATGGGGTGAGGTAGAGCTGCAGAGGAACTGTTGTTGGGGTTGTGGAACTCCTTCCAGTGAGAGGCTCAGCACAAGGCAAGGTGTTGGTCAGGTCCCAGTCCTACTGGGGAAGTGCATCTGTTTGTTTAGGATTCCAGGGACAGCACTGTGAACGTATTTCTTGGGAAAACCAAACCCAGCCAACGTGCATAATCCAATCCTAGGCTGCTGAAAGAAATAATTTCCAAGAAATGCCTGAGGGAAGAAGCCACGTGGGTAATTTCCTTTGCAAAGGGTGGTAAGTGCCTCTTTTACCTATCCAAGTTCCTTATCTGCCATCCTGGTACAAAAGGTAGAGTGGGTCAGTGAAAGCCCAAATCAGCCTCATACAGGGCCAACTTCAGGGCCAGGTGTCAACTTTAATGAAAGAAGAGAAGTGGCTTTGGACTCCAGAGGTATTGCCAAAACCAGCCTGTGTTTTAATTTATAAGATATAAAAAGAACTATTAACTGGATAACAATTCACCACCACGCAGGACAGCTTGATGCTGCCCACCAGCCTGTTTGAAATGTCTCCATTGTACAGGAGCATAAAAATCTTACATTTTCCAGGCTCAGCACATGCAGATATTCAGCACAATTTTTAATTTTGCCATTGGACTGAAAAGCCACTGAGTGACAAGAGACAAAAAGATCCATTCCCGTGGCCAGGTGAACGTGGTGGCTGTTGGCAGCTCTGGAGCTCACATGGTTAAGTGGGTGAGTGTTTAGTTGTGTAGCCTAAATATCCTCTGGCACTGTCAAATGCCACTGGAAAACGCAGATGTTTGGAGCCCTGCTGTTCATGATTAGGACTTTTCAAGGGTAACATGTGATGCATTATTGACCAGTTGAGTTTATGGAGAGGTTACAGTTTGCAAGCCCTGATAGAAGCGTGCTGTAAACGATTTGATTTTAAATCCATTCTGCAGAGTGGTGCCGATGTGATTTTCATTTGCAACTGATTGTTAATTAGGCCACGCTTGCTAGGCATTTCCTATTTATTTCGGCCTCGTTTGGTCAAGTGTGTGCATGTGTGTGTGTGTGTGAGCTGCTGTTTTTCTGTAGGATCGTTTGCAATCATTTCCCAGCCTGCTACTGCCACAGGCTGCTGCTGGAGGAACAGTGACCCTGCCACAAGTCCTGCCTGCCCTTCACTTCTCCTGGCTGGACACCCCGAGGGTCTGATAATGACCCTTCATGTGCCAGCTTTCACTACTTGCTGATGGTTTTAGTGGAAGCAGAAGCCTGTAGGAGACAGAGTGAGGAGTTGCTGGAGGGATGTGGGAGCAGAAGCAGGGTTGGATGGTGCACCAGGAGAACACAGCTGCACTAGAGGTGTTACTGCCCCGGGGACAATGGTGGATGGTGATGGAAAGTAATCAGGAAATTTCTCAAGCCCAGAGGTGCCCCTTGAGTTCACTGTGGCATAAAAGGGAGTTGCTAAGTGGTTCCAGTAAAGAAGGAGTGAATATGTAACTATGTAAATACTGAAATAAATATATAAATGTGGAAGAAGACTGAGAAATGTGAAAAAAACATCCTGAGGAACTGCTTGGAAATGGTTCTTTTAAGTCCGGGTGAAAGACTGCTAACAAAGGAACTTTATTGTCACGTTTTGTTTCCTTCATTGATAAGTATCTGTGACTCTCTCAAAGGTTTGTACGAATCAAGTGATGGAGTGATGACTGCTCAGGTGTGTATTTTGGAAGCATGATGGACTGCTTTCCACGGATTCTTCCCACTGCTGTTGGTCCTGATGCCTTCTGTGTCAGTGCTGTGTCTGAATGCTAACTCACCCCCTTCTTTTGTCACATTTGTCTCCTTGCAGGCGTACCTGCTGAAGTCCTTTGAAATGAACGGCCTGCCCAAGGCAGTCCCTTTAAGTTTGCCTTACCAAGACTTCAGAAAAGATATGTGCAACTACTGGGAAAAGCCTAAGTTATCCCAGCGGATAAAGAAAGTCGATTTCTCAAATATTGTCTTGACTGCTCCTTGCAAACCTCTGGAACCTTATGTGGAAATGAATGGAAAAGAGGAGGAGGAGGAGGAGGAAGAAGAGGAGGAAGACTATGAGGAGGAGGAAGATGAGCAGGATGAGGGGGAGGAGGAGGAGGAGGGCAATGAGATTGACATGCACAGTGATTCCAGCAGCGACCTGAGTCAGAAGAGCACGGAGCACAGCCAGGAGTGTGCACCGTCCACGCTCCTGGCCGATGACCAGAAGGGCTCCAAGGGTCGGGCATCCACTGCTGATGGGGACCTGGAGCTGGAGGAAGGCTCAAAAACACTCGTGCTGTTTTCACCAGGTGACCTGAAAAAGTCTCCAGTGGCCGCAGACTTACCTCCAGAAGTTGATCTGGGCACTCTTGCTGCACTGACGCCTCAGAGCGAGCGGCCACAGCCCATGGGGAGCCAGCTGGACGTGTCTGAGCCAGGGACCCTGTCCTCAGTCCTTAAATCTGAACCAAAGCCTCCCGTGGCAGTGGCTACAGCTTCCTCCCCGTTCACCAAAGTTGAGCGCACGTTTGTCCACATCGCTGAGAAGACCCACCTCAACGTGATGTCTTCCAGCGGGCAGCTGATGCGGCACGAGGAGTACTGCCCGCCGGGACAGCTGGAGGAGGTCATCATCGAGGAGGAGCTGGAGGACAACCTGGTGCTGGTGGAGAACGGGAGCATCCACTCGGGGCTGGAAGGGGCAGAGACGGAGAGCTGCGCGCTTTCGGCCAACCCCATCGAGACCGCCTCGGAGACGGCAGGCGAGCAGCCGGCCCTTCCCAACGGCATGCCGAAGCTTCCCGAGGACAAGCCAGAGCTCTCCGGCAAGGCGGCGCTCTCGCTGGACTTGGAAGAGCCTGGCAAGGTGGCCACAAGGGAGCCTGGCCTCGAGAAGGCGGCACCAGCGGCCGAGCACCTGAAGCAAGCAGAGACCCTCCTCGAAACCCCGCAGCAGGGCCCCAGGAGGCCGCTGGGCTCCAGGTACAGGAGTCGGATACCCATTTTGTTCTCCGAGGAGGACACCGGCTCAGACCTTTCAACTTCACTCTCAGCCAAAGAAAGGCTTTACAAGAGAGCAAAGCAGCCTGACCTGGCTCGGCTGGTGATGGAGAAGAGACAGAGCCGCCTCCTCCGGCTGGCCTCAGGTGCCTCCTCCTCGGCCTCCTCCAGTGACGAGCGGCGGCGAGCCTCCGAAACCCTGTCAGCCACCGGTTCCGAGGAGGACACCCACGACTCTGACGACTCCATCCCACGGAAGGGAGAGAAGAAGGCTGTGCTGCTGGGGAGAGAAGAGAGGGCCATAAGCACAAGGAGCAGAATTCCTCGCCCCATCGTGCCGGTGAAAATGCCGCTGGAGGTGGCGAGGTCAGAGAGCTCCGTGGGCGCTGCAGTGGTGGGGCCGTGCGGCTCCCCGCAGGATGCAGCTGCTGCCTGCAGGTAAGGCCAAAACGGTGAGAAATGCAAAGAGTTGGGCGTGTCAGCTCCATGACTTCATCCTTTACTCGGCTTGAATGCATAGTCCATCCTTGTTTCCTGCCGTCATTTCAGCTCACAGGTGTGTGAAATACTCACCTCTCTGTCTTCTTTCTTTGAAGCCTCTCTTCGCTTGCCCTGGCTCTGAGATCTTTCCTTTTACAAGCCCTTTCCCTGGGTCTGATAATAGCAGATGCCCCCAGTGTTGAGCTGTCAGTTTTGCAGCACAGCCATGACTCTGCAGGGGGACCTGGCCTGACTTTTTGCAATTAGAGCTGCAAGGGTGGCAAGGCTGCCAGCCGGGATTGCCTCAGTTGGTTTATCTTCCATCACAGTTACCATCAGAGGCCAGCTGGTGCAGTCCAGCTCATGCCCACATTCCCAGATTGTACCTCCTGCCTTGGAAGAGGTTGCTGCATCCATTCTGCACGTTAAGAAGAGTCCCAGATACCATGCCTGTGTGTTGACTCAGAGGGTGCTGGAGGATCAGGGCAAACACCAGTTAACTGCATTAAGAGTTACAGGCACAAACTAGTGCCCCATCTGGTTCACAGCGTAGGTTCTGCCATCCTGGTGCTGGAGACTCCTTGTAATTGCCTGGCAGCATTCATGCCAATCCTGCCAGGAGCCCAGAGCCCCTTGCAAAGCTCCCCTTCACCCTCCCTCTTTTCTTCCCCTGCAGGCTTCAGACACAGAGACCAGCTGGAAGTGGCCCAACGACACAGGTACGGAGTCGGCTTCCTTCGTCACCGAGTTCCACCTCTCTTCCTCCGCGGAGCAGCTCGCAGAGGTCCGGCGGTGCATCCCCTCGGAGCCCTGTCCTTCCTTCCAGGAACCCCAGTACTTCCCCCAGAAGCCAGCTGCTGCCTCGGAGGGAAAGTCCTTCTCCCTGCCGACAGCATAAACCAGGGACTGCTCCTCAGCGAGTTCCTCCTTCCCCCCGACCTCAGCCCTCAGCTCAGGCCCCGGGGCCTACAGGAGATTCCCTGCCATCTCCTGGCGTGGCCAAAAAACGACAAAGAGGAAAAACCCAGACTCAAAGTCCAGCAACCAAAGGAAAGCAGGTGTCCCTGGAAAGTAAGGCAGCTGCCAGATAATGACCTTCTTCTGCGAGCCCAACAGACTGGGTAACTTCTGCATATAGTATACACTTGAGATGCTGCAGCACAGCCTTCCATGCTGGACCCACGAGTGTACGGCAGTAGCTGTACTCGAATGCTTCACCCACTCTCACCCCACACCGCAATCAGCTCCCACGGGCCTGGCAGCCCCTGAGCCACAGAGCCTTTCCAAGGGAGACACTCAGCCCGCAGCTCACGCTTGCTAACGCACAGCACCAAGCCGTGACCCAGGCAGCCTGCCCGGTGCCTGACCTGCCTCCCTCCGCAGGGATCCCCCCTCTGTTAGCAATACCAGTCCTCAGCACCCACTCCAGCTGTGGAAACAGGAGCAGAGGTGACGAGAACAAGGCCTGCTAAAGAGGAAGGCTCCTGTGCTTCAGGCAGCTCCCTCCTTTCTCCTTGCTGGGAAAACACCAGCCTTGGTCACCACCTGAGTGTTGGTTCACCTCCCACCACCTGTGTTAGCAAGGGATTGCCACTGGGACAAGATCCCCACTCAAGAGGGACGGATGCATCCTTGTGTGCTGAGATAAGAGAAAGGGCAAGGAGGAGAGGGCTCTTTTCTTCCCAGAGATGCCTCCACAGGTGGGAATCAGGAGACGGGCAGGTCTTGCTGGATGCTCCTGCCTGCTCCGGTCTGTCCCACAGGGGAGGCTGTTCCAGCAGCTGCCTTGTGTGGTGGGTACTTAGGTGGAAGTAGGGATGTGTTGGCAGCTTGCTGGGAAATCAAGAGCTGTTGCTAATTAATGTAGAGGGGAGCACGCTGCAGCCACTTCCGTCACAAATACCAAACTCTGATCTGTGGACACCGCATCTCCCAGCAAGGGTGGTGCCACAGACATGTAGCCCACCAAACACAGCTCCGTTGTGAAGATGTGAATAGTCACTGGATGCCTTTAGCCTGGGTGCCCCTTGCACCTGAATTCCTCGTGTGTTACTGTCACGCTCATGGTGTTTGTGAATTTTGGCACTGTGGCTGAAAGTTCCCCTACACGGCAGGGTGGGAAATTATTATCCTGTAGTATCCCCAAAACCTGCTGCTTTGCAATGAGAGGTTTGCTGGCCTGCCATGGGTACCTTGTGCATTTCTCTCTGAGGGCTGAGTGGCAGAGGTCGGGTTTATCTCTTTTCCTTGGTGCTCACCTCTGCCACATGTTGAGGACAGACAAGGTGAACGTGAAAACAAGGGCTGTGCTCTTCAAGTAATATTATCGAAGCAGAAGCTTAGCACTCAGCTGGAACTAAATCAACCAACTGTTTAGCCCCCAGACTAATTAGGAAGGCTTGGAAGTGAAAGCAAGGAGGGCTGATACCTGTCTGAGCTTGAGGAGATGAAGTAGACAAAATTTTCCCCCCACCTCACAGGAGAAAACACTCCAGACCCAAATACTTCACACTTCACACCACTGTCGTGCCTAAAAGAGGCTGCGCATGAGGCAGAACAAAAATACAGCTGCTCTGTACACCCATCCCTGCAGTTGCAACTGCCTGCAAATATTTACTGTTTGC
Source organism: Pomatostomus ruficeps (assembly GCA_013400735.1). Taxonomy (NCBI): domain Eukaryota; kingdom Metazoa; phylum Chordata; class Aves; order Passeriformes; family Timaliidae; genus Pomatostomus; species Pomatostomus ruficeps. Next base: position 37,958 of record VYZT01020599.1, read on the forward strand.
AGACAGCAAAGCTTGACAGAGGCGTCTGAACAGTAATAACCTTGACTCATTTGAACATCACACTGATGGCCATCGAGTTCAAGGAATCCTGAAGTTGCTCATATCCACAAGAGACCTGGAAAGGAGTATGAGAGCTGTGACAGGGTGGTTGGGAGAAAAGGGTACTCCTTGCACGCCTGAACAGGGAAATGTGTACAAACAGGAGACAGGAATCACCTCTTCATATGACAGTCCCAGTGTTGCCAACACTAAGAATTTATTTCACCCCTCTCAAAGTGTTTTCCATCAGTGGGGTTCACCCTGATCGAGTAAGCAGCACAGCTTAGTCTGAAAAGATGCCCTCATCTGGGAGCTCAGAGGGAGCCCAGGCTGTGGTTTGATGGGCTGAGCTGATGTTGCCATCAAAAGCAACATCCCTCCAAGTTCCAGCTGCTCCGTTGCACAGTTCCACCACATCTACACTGCAGCAGCTGCTTGGTGAAGTGGCTGGAAATGCTGATCCAGCACAACACAAACCACTCTGATTCGCCAGTTTGGTTTTCATCGGGTTCATTTCATCACTCTGGTTCATTTCATCACTCTGGATCATTTCATCATTCTGGTTCACCATCTGCAGGAGAAGGAGAGGACAGAGAGTGTGACCACTTCTTCTGGTGGCACTATAGCTTCCTGTGAGTTTGAAGTGTGGGTCAGACTAGAACCTAAGTATGCGCTGCAGGTTTAGAAATTAGAAAACAGAATAAACCCAAAGACAGATTTTTTTTCCCCAGAAATATAAATCATAATGGGACTCTTATTAATTTATAGGAGGGCTGTTAATTTTAGAGTGCTCCGATGGTAAGACTTGGTTGTGAAGCTTTAACCAGATGCTCCATCCAGGTCTTAGATGCACATGCCAAAAATGACATTGAAAGAGCTTGGAAAGAGGACTGCAGGATTATTAACAGGGTTAGCAAACCTGCCTCATCATGGGAAGCCAATAAAGCACAATCAGTGTATTTGTTCAAGAAAAAGTTTAAAGGAGAGTTTTCCATGGCCTATGTCAGGAAGGAAGCTCCAGGACAGAGACGAGGCCAGGTTGGACGGGGCCCTGAGCAACCTGGTCTAGTGGAAGGTGTCCCTGCCCGTGGCAGGGGGTTGAAACTGGGTGATCCTTAAGGTCCCTTCCAACCCAAACCAGTCTGTGGTTCTCTGGTTCTGTGGCCTTCATCTGGCACATGAAAGCAGGGAAGACAGAGCCACCGAGAACAGCAGGTGAAGAAATCAGGCAGGCGTTTAACTGTGAAGCAACCATCCAGCGAAACCTTTCACAGGGCTGTGGGGACTTCTTCTTATTAAAAGGTTTCTGTGAAACCGAGCTGTCTTCTAAGAGGCTTTTCTGCCATGACCCAGCCACAAGAAGCAGGCAGGACGCTGGTGACACCAAGGTATCATCTCTCTCTGCGGTGCAGCAGATTCCTGGTCCCACTGGGACACATGCCAAAGCTGGTGGATACTGGAGAGCCACCTGACAGTCCCACAGGTTCCACAAAGCCAGGGAAAGATTGCCAGCAGGGAAAATAACAGCTGTTCAGTGTTGTTTGGCAGGGCTGGGCCGAGGCTGCAGCTGTGGCCTCAGAGATCTGAGGCCAGCAGGAGTCATCTCCCCTGGTGGCTGTGCTGCCAGACTCCCTGCCCTGCACAGCCCTGCTTCCCAGCTGTCCCTGGCAGGGAGGGCAGCAGGAGAGTGCATCAACAGCATGGTGCTCCCCGGGTCACGTCCTGTGGGATGGAGGGGCTCCCGTCCTGGGGAGCAGCACACACAGGATTTCACAGTCCTCCTGTGTCTCCCTTGAGGCATTTTCTGGAAGCAGGGGTGCTCCCTGCTAGGGTTACTGAGAAAACAATCATTCAAAAGGAACCCAGCCCCTCTGGGTCCTCTCTTCTTTCATTGCCCTGCAGGAAAGATGGAAGGGCACCTGCCATAGTTGGAGCAGACAGAGGAGATCATGTCTGGGGACAAGGCGGGATGAGGCCTGTGATATGAGGGAGAAGTGACGTTATTGAGGAACGCCAGAGGATCTAGTCTGGTGGCTGTCACGTCCCAGGAAGGTGGGAGAGGCAAGGCCCTGCTCTTCTCTCCTCTGAGTCCTGTGCAAGCCCTGTGAAGGCACACGGGGCTGCCCCAGGACTGCTGGTGGTGCGGGACTGTGTCCTTGCTTCATGCAGAGGAGAGAAGATCGAGGAGAACAGGGAGCTGACCAGAGCAGAGGAAATGGGTAGGAAGAATTAAAAAACCTGTGTGGGGTCAGGGGAAGAGAAGCAGGTTTGCCAGCGCTTTCTCGGGTTAGAAACGTGGATGCAGGGGCGATGTGCCAGGTGGGGAATCTGGAAGGCAGCTCTCAGCGCTAAGCCAGTGTGAGCAGAGGGAGAAAAAGGGCAGATGGCACCAGTCAGACTGAGACTGGAGAGGCTCAAACACACGGGTGGATGGAGCTGCTGAACTGATTTGTCTGGCTGGCAGCACAGGCACTTCTGCTTGCCATGGTGCAAAAGGTGTTTCGGTGGCAAATACCTCTGGGTCGGTTGTGCTTGGAATCAGTGAGAGGCAGGAGACTTTGCTTGCCCTTTCTAAGTAAAGAATATTATAATATATATATATATAATTATATCAATATAAGTAGTGACCATTATATATAGCGGCTAAAGGTTAAAAGGATCCTGCTGCCTTCAGAGGAGTCTCACCTGTGACTCCAGGCGTGTGCAGGGCTGACAGCTGCATGCAGTGGATGTGGATGGGGGAACAGGCCACCACCCTACCAAAGTGCACGTCAGCTGTGAGGCTCCACCTGCCTGAGCACAAACTGGGGCCAAAAACACGCCAGCCTGGGTGGCTGGCAGCTGTCCTGCTGCCACCAGGCCTGCAGCAGCTGCTGGACTGACACACGGCTCTGTGGGGCAGGGTCTGGAGTGTCACTGTTCCCGTGGCTGCCCCCGGCTAACACGAGCATTGAGAGTTTGGTGGTGAAACGTTTTGATCCAAAGCAGGTTGTGTCAGGGCAAGAAAAATCTTTCACATTTCTCCTTTTCAACACAGAGGTGTTGTCTTGCTGTAGATCCTGTGTAAGAAGGTGATCACTGACAGCCTGGGCAGCTCCAGTAGCAGTTCTGCAGTTCCTCAGCACACTTCTTTCCTCTATGTATAGTTTATTGACCCATGGCATGATCCCACCACTATTCCACGTGCACAGGCACTGATGGCCACCTCAGGCCTTGCTCCACACATCAGTCACCTGCAGTTAAATTAATTTTGTGAACACAGTAAAAGTCCCGTTGCGGACGTAATGAGTTTGGTATCAGAGTTTCTTCTGGCTGAACTGAAACATGCCCATGCTCCAGCAGTGCTAGGCTGGTTTGACAAAGCCCACGGGGACCACCTGAGAGTTCACAAGCACCTTGGGTTCCATCTGTTTGCCAGCTACTCCTGCACCTCCACACGAGGTGAGCTGTGATCCCGAGCACAGCCAGAATCCCATGGAATGACAGTGATTTATTCACCATCACTCTCCTGTCACATCATTCCTAATGTAGCTCCTCTAGCAAATCTTGTCTTCAGAGTCACTCTATGTTCCCTCCAGGTCAGTCCCTCTCTGCCTTGGGGGGGTCGAAGCCCTCCTGGATTCTGCAGGGCCTGAGGCAGGCTTTGCCACCAACCTGTGCAGGCCAGTGCTTTGGGTCATAAGGAGGAACATTTTCCCTTTTATTTCTGGAGCTGCAAATGGCTGGAAAGCAGGTTCAAAGTAAACCTCTGTGCTGAAAGGAGGAAGGGAGCTACCAAAGCAAATCCAGAGCTGGGTTCCTGGTAGGGACCAAGATAATAACTCCTCCTGCTCTGAGCTGCTGAGCCAGAGGGGCCCTCAGGGGTGAGAGCTCTGCTTTGGCGAGGCTGCTGCGGGACGGGTGTCAGCACGGTGCTCCTCATGGCTGCTCTGCCTCTGGCTTGGCCCCTGTCGCCCTGCCTGGAGCACAGGGAGCTCTGGTTCCCTGGAGGAGGCCAGGGCTGGTGTTTCCTCGTGAACGTGGCTGGAATGCACGGCACAGGCCTGGGACCATCCCTGCGGAGGGTGGGATGAGCTCTGCAGGACGTGTGTGAAACCAGTGTCGGCAGGACTGCTGTGCTCTGGGACCTGCTGCTTCTTCTCCAGACGGGAATCGGAGCTGGAAACACAGATAATTTTATATATCTCCTTTTAACACGATAGCATGTGACTCTACACTCAGACGTTGTACCTGGCGCACCAACGTTTTCCTCCGCCTCTGGCACACTCTGGAGACAGGACTTCTGCTCCGTGGTACTGCCTGCCTGGAAATGTGACTGAATCCCAAGGCTAAATCTCTCTACATATCTTCTTTGCATTCTTTAGGAAAGCAGCTGGAGAATGTTTACACACTGCAAACAGAATGTAGGACTCCGATCGAGGAACCACAATCTGGTTCAACTGCATGGCAAATTTCTTGGCCATAAAATCTGGCATGCATCACAGAAGCCCTGTCTGTGTACAGACCCACCTGGCATTTGTCTTAATTTCAGATCACATCTTAAAAAAAAAATAAAAAATAAACGATTATGCCATTTCTTGTTCATATCAGACACAGTTGTCATTAGATTTGTTATTAAAAGGGGATTCTGGATCATGCCATTAAAAGCCTGTCTACCTTTTCATTGGTGTCTTCTCCCGTTTATTGGTGTTGCAAGACATATTCCTTCACCATGAACCACAACCACACTGTGGGCAGCAGGCTCAGCCAGCCACTCCCAAAACAGCATTTGTCAGAGAGAAAAACCTGCTTTTTTAACAACAACAACGTTAAAAAAATACACTTTTGCAAAGCCTAGATGCCACAGTTAAGTAACACTTGTAGAGATGCTGGACGTGCACATTAATATGTGGGAAGTGGAGCAAAAGCAAACGAGTAACTTGGCATGGTTTGACTTTTAATGCTCTCTGACCATCTGACACTTAAGCTGAGGACAGTTTTTAGAATGTTCCAGTGCAAGTTACCTCATGCCCATGGTGTGCAGACCACATCCAGGTATGTGTAATAACAGTTTATTGCCCAGCTTTGGGATGGGGTGGTGGAGGAGGGAACAGAAAAGAATAAAAAATAACTGCTCCCTTGGAAAGATGTTCCTGTGTGACAGATTTTATTCTTTACCCTATAACCAAAAGAAAACACCTTTGACTCCAGTGTAGAATCCAATATCATAAAAGTAAACACAGGGACGTAAAAGCTTCTAAAAGCCTGTGTCAGGAACAGGCAGATGAAAGTTAAAGCTGAGCAGCATAAATTGGGAAATTGAGAAGTATTTCAGAGCTGCATGGATCGGCTGCCAGCAGGAGGGGTTCCCACAGGGGCTTCGTCACCACCCCTGGATGGTGAAATGAGAGGTTCTCTGGAAGGCAGGTTTGCCAGGAGCAGCGTGCAGGGTACAGCCTCTGCCTTTGTCAAATGGGAAGGTGAGTGGGGGAAGAAACCAAAACAGGCTGCTCATGTTGGAACAGCCTCACAAAATAAGAAAGGACAGGTTTGCAGGAGGAGGCGGTGTCTTTACTCGGAGCGGCTTTTGTTATATCTGGAAAAGCCAAAGAAACTGTTGGGCCCAGAGATGTTTCTGCAGTCACGTCGAGGTATTTCAAGACAAGAAAAGCCCCAGTGCAGACAAGGCAAGCCACAGGAGTACCTCAGCAAAAGAAAACAATGCAATTGAGTCCAGCTGTTTAAATGCACTAATTCATGTTTGAAGCAGTGCCTCGGATTTAAAATAACAGGCTAAAGGAGCCCAAAACCTTGTTGTGTAATGTCCACAGGCTGAAAGGATAATTCAGGCTGGAAGAGACCTCTACTACCACATTGGAATTTTAACCCAAAGCATAGATGTAAATTGAAAGCTGTCAATAAGCAACCGGTTTGGGACAGTGCATCTCAGAGGAGTAGCCACGAAAACTGCATCCTCAAACAAGGAATAGGTTGGAAGCAAGAAGACCATCTGGAAGGTAATTCCAGATGCCCTACTCTCTTTCCCATGTTTCTTGCTAATAATATTGGAGATGCAGTATTGAGTGAGTGTCTTGCTGATTCAAGGGAAGCCTGAGTCGGTTCCTGTATTGCTGAAACTGCAAAACGCAAAGGATCCCCACTGAAACACGGGGCAGAAAAATCAAAACTGAAGTCTTGGTCACCCAAGATAGGAGCTAGGGGATGCTGAGATGAAATGAGAAAGATGGTGGAACAAGGTGATTGGTGGAGGAAGGTGATGAGTGGAGGAAGGCAGAGCAATTCCAACGCTGAAGGTGTGGAGCTGTGTGCTGAAAGCAGCTTCCCTGGACACTGTGCAGCTTTTCTTTCCTTCTTCTGGGGTGGAACCCATTGGGAATGGCCTGGGAGGGGCAGGAACTGCAGGATGGAGTTGTTGGGACCTGACAAGCACAGAGTCACGGTGGCAGAGAAATGCTGTCAGGGTGAGCGCTGGGCCTCGCTTCACCCACTCAGCAATTCCCTCCCAACCACCCTCAGCATCTCCCTGTCAGTACTTTCAGTGCAGGTGTGAGACTGTGTGTGCATTTTCACTCCCACACCTTCCCTGCCTGCACAGGCTTTCCAAAAACACTGTTCCAGTCAGTGCTAGAGCTTGATCCAACCTTCCCTGAACTTCTGATGTGAATCCCTGGCCCTTCAGGGAATCAGGGCCACAAGGGCACTCATGGCTGTTACTGCCCTGCACCTGCCACCAAACACCTTCTGCTCATGGCCCAGAACCTCATTTCTGCTCAGGCCTGTGTCTCCCATCCATCTGAGCTGGGTTAGGTGTGTTCCTGCCTCCTGCCCTAGTTCCTGCATGGATCTCAGACCTGCCTTGTAGCTTTGTCTTCAGCCCTTCTCCTGCTCCTTACCAGGCTCTCTGGAGGGACTCTGGTGCTGGTTCATCCTCTCGCTGTGTCTGGGGCTGTTGGTCAGCTCTGTCCCACCCCTGGCTCTGCCAGCCACGCTGAGACTCTCTGGGTCCGTGCCCAGTTGAGGAGAATGTGGCCAGTGCTGGAGTCTTCCCAGCTCTGGGGTCATCATTCCCTGCTCATGCTGCTCCTTGAATCAGTGGGTTTGTTTTGAGTTCCCTGGCAATGTTTTACTTCACACAGGATTATCCTGTCTGAGTGAGAGTGATTTAATCAAATGGAATCTCACCCCTGGAAACATTTGATCCTCTCTGGACTTCCTGCTGTGTCTTTCTTTCCCTGACTGAAGGAGTAGTTTGGATTTGCCCTTTCCTCACTCAGTAAAATGCAGCCAAATAATCTGGGCTGAATGTCTGCCCTGCTACAGCTTCCCAACAGCACTGGTTAGAGGAGAATGACATGAAAGCAGTTCCATGAGATAGGGGAAGGGGTAAGAAGGGGCATGAGACAGGTCTGGGGGATCTGTCTGGGAAGTAGGGAGCATGCAAGTGCTGGCTGTGGATCCGTGATCACACAGAGCAAAAAACATGGAAGTGGCTCGTGTCCTTTCACACTGAGGTAGAATCAATGTTTGTATTTACGACAGGCAAGAAAAGAAGCTTTGGCCAGAACCAGTTTATCTACAAAACAGTTGTCATTTGTGCAGTCGAGCAAAACAGCTGCACACAAGACAACTGCAAGCAATGGAAAGGCAGAGTCTTGTTAACGTGGCGCCAAGTCAGAATGGCACAAATTCCCTCTCTTCCATGACCAAACAAAGACCTTCAGGAGCCCCGACACCTCTTGGCTGGCTGCACCTTCTCTTTCCTCAGCTACAAAATCTGGTGTGCACACAGATCCTGCCAAGAGCGTTTGGACACGCTGCTGCAGCACGGTGCACCTTAGACTGACACTGCCGGAACCCTCAGCTGACACTGCCAGCTCTGCAGGACCTCCCTGTCCAAACTGCCTTTACAAATTGCAGAAAAAGTGGAGTGGAGCCTTGCTGTGTGTGCCTCATGTCCCTCCTGCAGCCATCAGAGCCTGCACTGAGCTGCACTGGGAAGGGGACGCTTCTGCCCATGGAGAGCAAGTCCAGCTCCGTGGCTCTGATGGACACGGATTTTCATGGCAGTGAGGCATAACTTGGAGAGAAGGGAGGATTTCAGACTCTGCAGCTTTCCCATAGGAGAAAATTATCATTTAATTGCAAAAATTGATCAGATCTCCAGCTACTCTGCAGCAGTTGAGACGCCTGTGGGGTGGCTCCAATTGCTAAAGACGCAAATGAGCTTCTTCACTCCTTCTGCCATCCAGGCTATTACAGCTCCACAGAAGGTGTTAGGAAATTACTGCTGGAAAGCTAACGCATTAGTGACCATGTAATTTAATAATCAAACCCTCTCAACAAGTAGCTGGCATCCTGAAAAGGAGGAGAAAGAAAGATTGCAAAAGAAAGGGCTACATGTGTGAAGTAAAAAGTAAACTCTCCAGCATTATGTGTGACAGCAGCAGCAGAGGAGTCCGACTGCTCTCACCAGGCATGTTCAAGCCATTTGGGTCAGGTCTAATTAACCAAGCTGTTAATTCAGACAAGTCAGTCACAGCCTTTGCACACGTGTTGGTCATTAACTAAAGCTGGTGACTGGTTAAAGGAGCACATTTGGGTTAAAGGAATACAGCAGTGTGCATTTTAAGCAGTGCAGTATGAGCAGCAGAGCCCCAGGAGTTGCAGAACAATGATGTGTAATCTCATTTCTGATGGGGAGGCTGGATCTGTTTGCAGTTTAAATCTGCAGCAGCACATCAGTTAGAGTTTCTGTCCCTTGCTCTTAGAAGACTGGTAATGAAAAAAATAATTTGTCCTTTAGTTCAACTTGAGCTTAAAGTGTAACCCTGGAGGCAGAGCATTGTCAGGTGTCCCTGCTTCACTCCTGTGTGCTTCCTTCATGCCTGTCCCGGGAGGAGCATGGAAATGGCTCACACCAAGCACTGGGGCAGCACATTAGTGAAACATGGGTGGCCTGGCATGCTCTGAAAAGGGAAAGGTCCTTTAAGGTCACAGCCCGTGGTGTTCTTCTGCTCTGTGCCCTCACAGCACCCAGCGTCGGGGCGACACCCGGTCTGGGCCATCAGCCACAGCAGGAGCCCTCTGAAAAGCTTTTTTGGATCTCCTCATCCCTGCCTGCTGCTCTGCAGCCCCTTCTCCCCAGCCCTTGGCTGCAGACAGGCAGCTCCCGGCACCACTTCCAACATTCCCTGTGCCCAGACTCTTGCTGTGCCCGCATCCCAACCCCAAACGACCCTGCCTTCCGGGTGAATGGCCAAACTGGAGCTGCTTTAAACAGAGCATGTGCCGGGGCAACAGCTTGGAGAAGAGTTCCAGAGGACGAATCAGCACCTACCAACACTCAGGGCTGCAGGGCTGGCAGAGGAGGGAGGGCACAGACGATGAGGAGAGAGGTACAGGGTGTGAAATTGCAGTGGGAGATAACTCAGAGCAAACTCCCAGCAGCTCCACTGCTCTGCTTCTTCAGCTGTGGCCTTTGGAGGGTGCTGCCCCTGCTTGCTGTGGGATGCTCTGCCCCTGAGCTCAGGACAGGACCTTCTGGGGTGTGTTATTCCATGGGCCCAGCCTGCCCGGAGCACTTGCTGCAGGGGAAGCAGGACAGGACCTTCTGGGGTGTGTTATCCCATGGGCCCAGCCTGCCCCGAGCACTTGCTGCAGGGGAAGCAGGCTCATGTCCCCAGGGGTGAAGGGACTTGCAGGAAAAGGTCCTGCAGGGAGCCCAGGCAGAGTCATCCTCTTCTTCCACTGTTTTGTATTTACGTGCCCCAATCTCATCCCCAGCCCGTGCAGCGGAGGCAGCAGCACCTGTGGCCCTGTCAGGGGCTGCACATTCACTCCTGTGGCTGTCACATCGGTCCCCAGAGCACACCAGGATGGGGCTGGACCCTGCAGAGTATGTCACCATCCCCAGAGTGACAAGTGCAGCCTCTCTGCATGCCACCACTGCAGCTCTCAGCAATTCCTTGCCTGTCTCCTGGGAAAACACCTTTCCAGGTGGACAAAAGCACTTTGTAGGGAAGCATTTTCACTTTTTCCGTTCTTTGCAGGACACGGGTGAGCAGGTGGCCCTCACCCACCTTTGCACTCCCTGTTTGCATCCATCCAGAGACACATCTCCCTGCCAGGCACCCTCTCAGCCTCTCCACACTCCCTGCTCCAAGGGCATGGCTTGACACAAACGACACCAAAACACACTTGGCTGTGGCTCAGCGGCCAGGCTTGGTGTCCTGAAGTGTCCTGACACAGTGGGACAGCCGCGCTCTTCCGGAGGCCTCCTGGCACGGTCCAGCGGGTCTGGCTGGTGACCTGCTCACGCCAGGCAGAGTTTGCTGCAGCTCATGGGACCTTCACACAAGAAATGAGAGCGCTCTCCCCACAGCCTCCCTTCCTGATGTCCCTCCCCAAAACCACAGCAGGAGGAAAGGGCTCCAAAAAGAGCAGGTGCCCTGTGCTGGGTCTGTTTGAAAGGGATGTGTTGAGTGCACACGGGATAATTTCTTTGGCCATACCCCAAGTGGAGAGTTTCACTGTGACTTTTGGCACCTTTCAGCAAGGTCTCAAAGTCCAAAGAGGTGGCTGTATGAAAGCCATGGGAAGCTGAGCTCCAAGAACAGAGGCCGCTTTTCAAGCTCACGTTGCTGCTCCTTGGTACACAGGCTTCTTCTGAATGAGCCAACTCCCCAGGAAAGATGAAATTTGAGGATCTCTTGCTGGAAATTGGGGGCTTTGGCAGATTCCAGATTTTGATTTTGGCCATCCTCTGCCTGCCAAGGATCAACCTCCCTATGCATTTCCTGCTGCACAATTTCCTCGCTGCCACCCCCTCCCACCACTGTGCAATTCCACACCAAGAGGCATTTGCCAACCTCACCAGGGAGGAAGTTCTGCTCATCAGCATCCCTCGGAAGCCCGACGGCACTTTCAGCTCCTGCGAGATGTTCTCACAGCCCCAGTTCCACCTGCTGCTCAACTCCTCCCTGCAGCCAGAGAACAAATCCATCATCCAGCACTGCCAGCACGGATGGGTCTATGACCACTCGCAGTTCACCTCCACCATCTCCACCCAGGTAATTCCCGGCCCTGTGATCCAGCCAGAACTGAAATCAGCTCTGTGCTTTGAGGAGCAGACGGAGAGGTGTTTGCTGAGGGCACAGAATGCGAGGGGAATCTGTGTGTTGTAACCAGTGGACATGACCTCTTTAAAGATGTCCTGGGAGCGGGAAGCTCTCTGCAGTCCACTGTTAGGAGCTAACATTTATTAATATTATTTTTGTGAGCATCTCATCTTGCTTAGATTGATGCCAACGTTTCTCATTATAATCATCTTAATTTCTCCAGATGATTGAGAGATTCAGGAGGGAGTCAGGTGGCAGGGGGAAGACACAGGCACAGGATTTTCTGTGTGGGCCACATGGCATTTGCACAGCATTGCATCCTGTCAGGGTTTCATAGGAGCTCTTGACTTCCTTTCTTGGTTTCCCAAACACTTTATAACTTTAATTCCCTTGGCTGTCCTTCCTCACTGATCCTCACCTTCCTCCTCTTCTCCCCAGGCTTGTGCTGCCTCTCTTCTCTTGCTGCCAGATCAAATGTTCTCTCTCAGGTTCTTCCACTGAGATGGAGCTTGTAACCAGCCCTAACCCTGAGCCTGCAAAAAGTCCCATCAAATATTAACCACCCGCCTCCTGAAACACTTTTCCAGGGCTAGCAGTGATACCTCTGGGTGTTAATGCTTTACTTTCCGTGGAAAATGGTCCAAATCACTCAAGGTCTCAGGGAAGGGAAGATTTGGTCATGCAAGAGGGGCACAGTTGGGTTGGATTTCTGCACTGGATCAGGGAGAAAGGTGTGAAGCAATCCTGGGGGAAAGGGCAGAAGGAGGCACTCTGCAGCATGGAGCCTCATGATGCTGCTCCTGTGGCCTCGGGACCTGTTCAAGGGACCGGGGCTTTCTCTGGAATCCTGCTTTTGTAGCAGGAAAGGTTGTTCAAGGTCTGGCTGGCCTTGTCAGAGAGGCTGCAAGGCCGGGTTGAACCCCAGGGAATGGTTTGTCACATTTGCACACAGAGAAAATTAACTCTGCAGCTTGGCCACAGCATTCCATAGTGATTAGTGATATCTGCACTTCCAAGAATGTAAAATTATTTTCATTAACTTAATTAGGATGAATGTCCAGACCAACTTCTCAGTAAGAAATCAATGAGTTAGCATTAAAAGCAAGTATTTGACCTCACTTCCTCTCTGTCCTCCTTCCTCCCTGCACAAATTCCAAGGAATCTGGCCAGGAAAACAGACACTGGTTATCAACACAGCATTCCCTAGTGCACACTGAGGGTGTGACGGCTCAGCTGAGTGCAGGGGGACACCCTGCAAATCCCAGCTCACCAGGGAAGCCTCAGGGGCACAACAGAGGGAGCTGGGGGAGACTTGCAGCTGGGCAGGTCTTGCAGAGATCAGGAGAAGAAAATGGGGAACTCTCTATGCCTGGTACCCAGGAAAGTTCTCTGATGCCCAGCCCTGTCCTGGGAGTGTGTCAGGCTCAGCATCACCAACCAGACAAAGGAGGGGATTGTCCTGCTCTGCTCTGCACTGGGGAGGCCTCAGCTCAAGTGCTGGGGGCAGTTTTGGGCACCACAACATAAAAAAGACATTGAGCTGTTGGAAAGCATTCAGAGGAGGGCGATGAGGATGGTGAGGGGTTTGGAGAGGAAGCCTTATGAGGAGCAGCTGAGGTCACTCAGCCTGTCCAGCCTGGAGGAGACTGAGGGGAGCCCTCATTGGGATCTTCAGCATCCCCACGAGGGGAGGAGAAGGGGCAGACACTGGTTTCTGCTCTGCGGTGACAGTGACAGGACCCCAGGGAATGGCCTGGAGTTGTGTCAGGGGAGGTTTAGGTTGGATATCAGGGAAAGGTTCTTCACCTAGAGGGTGGTTGGGCACTGGAACAGCTCCCCAGGGCAGTGGTCACAGCACCAGGCCTGACAGAGTTCACAAAGCGTTTGGACAATGCTCTCGGGCACATGGGGTGACTTTTAGAGTATCCTGTGCAGGGCCAGGAGCTGGACTCGATGACCCTGATGGGCCCTTTCCAACTCAGCATCCTCTGGGATTCTATGAGGTGTTCACAGAGAGGCTGTCACAGTGGGGATGGGTAACTGGGACTTCTGTAAGATGCAGCTTCCATTTTCCAGCACTCCGGCACTGTCGGATGTGCCATTTAGTGCAGGACTCCACCAGACTCGGCAGATACAAACTGCAGGACACAACGTCTGACCCCTGGGGTGGAGGAGTGTGAGAGGGCAGCAGAGACCGGGCAAAACACTCAGTGACATTCTGACCACCTTGTGTTTCAGTGGGACCTCGTGTGCGAGCAGCGGGGGCTGAACCAGGCGACAGCGACCTTCTTCTTCATCGGCGTCACCGTGGGGGCCGTGGTGTTCGGGTACCTTTCCGACAGGTTTGACCCCTCCCCGGCTGCTCCTCTGGGGCCTCAGTCTCACAAAAAGAATTCCACAAGCGTGTGTGACCTTCAGTGGGCAATCGGAGGGGTGGGGAAAGGAGAAAAGGCAATTCTGAAGGGAGAATCCAGCCTCTCACTTGTAAATCAGATTTGAGTCATACTGGGAAGCAATGCAGGGAGTAAATGTTTCCTGGATCAGTGAGCCCAGCAGAGAAGCAGCTCTGGCCTTGGTTGGGATGCGCTGCTGACTGTGGTCAGAATTGCTGCAGGAACAATAAAAAACAACAACAAAAAAAATCCAGTCTGCAAGACCAGTTTCGGAAAAAAAAAGGAGAAAGCTGATGGAAACAAAGCTGAGCAAAAAGGCTAAAAGAATTAATTCCTTGCAAATTATACACGAATTGGCTGATGAGACCCAAGTGAGGGGCTCAGAGCAAACGCTTGCCATAGCTCAAGAGAGTCCCCAGCACGCAAAATCTGACTCTGTCACCCTCAGAGAATCAGGGTAAAGGAGGTGCTTTACAAGCAGGGGGGTATTTATTCCTCAAGGAAGAGTTGAAGCAATGAAGAAAACAGGAACAAATCTGCTCTCGCTGGTTAAATGCTGGGACGTGAGAATATAAACCTGGGGGAAAAAAAAAATAAATTCAAGTAATAGCCTAGAAAGGGCATCAGTTAAGAAACTAAATATTTTTGCCAACAGCAGAAGCTGGAAACTCACCAGAGGACAGAGAGTCCAGGCACGCAATCGGGATGTGCCATTCCCTGCACACTGTTCATTATTGGGAAACTGCTTCCTCTGGGAGGAATTAGAGTGCAGCAAGCTACAAAATCACTGCAGAGGGGAGCCTGGAGTGTGAAGGACCCAGAGAGTTTAGTGCTGCAGCGGGGAATTTTTACATGCACACCTTTACCCACGGGTATATGGATATACTTTCACAAAGATCCAAGACACCTGGCTGATTTTCAAACTCTGTGCTTTGGCTTTGTACCTGCAATAGTTTCACAGCAGAGCTGGAGGGGGAGAAATTCAGAATCAAGAAAAGGAGCAGGACAAAATATGGCAGGAAATAAAGTCTCGCAAGGGAGCAGAAAATGGAAAATAATTTGTTTCACAAATGGATTGTGACGGGGAAGAGCCAGTAGAGGATTGAGGCATTTTATGCCTTTTAGGAGCATGTCTCAGTCTCCTTCTCAAACACTCCTGAAGAAACAAAGCTGCCCTAGGGTGAGAAGGAAGGCTAAACAACCAACTAAAAGCCAGGAAGGAGAGAGGAGGTGCAAGTGCTCCATTAGGACAAGCCTGTGCTTGGATTTGCATGCTTTTCAGCACATTTATAAATAATCTGGGAAGAGAGCAAATGGGCAGGTGATGCTGAGTCTGGCAGAGATGAGGTCCGAGTGTGGAGACTTTGCAGAAGGAGCTAAAGGACTCTGTGACTCTATGTGAGAATCAGAATTTCAGGGCAGATTAATCTAAAACAGAGAAACAATTTAAACTTCTCATCTAAAATGGATGCTCTGAGCTGACCACAGCTACTCAGTAGGAAGATTTTGGCATTAGGACAGGAAAACACAGTTTTGCTCTGGGCAAACGTCCACCCAGCAATGAGTAGTGGCTAGGGAAGCAAGAGGAAAATTAAGAATCAGCAAGTTAAACCTCAGATGTCACCCCCCCATCTCCCCTATCATCTCTTTAAAGTCGACCTCCCATTAGGAACCTTCCTCTTCTCTGACAGAGATGAGATCCCCCTTCTTTGTGCTGACAGCGAGGCAGAGATTTCATCTCTGGTGCTCCAGGGGGAAAATCACCTGCTCCTGCCATTTTGCTATTGTTCAGGTTTGGGTTTTTTCCTAAGCCATTACAGATATTTGCATTTGAAAACTACTCCACTGACAAATTTTACCCAGGTAAACCCTCCAACAACCCTCTCTGTGAACATATATATGCAAAAACACATAGATATTGTTTCTGTTATTGTCTGCTCTTCTCCAAAGACTCCTTTTGTACCTTGTCCTTGTACTGAATTGGTTCAATGATGCTTTGCAGACTTCCAGGTTGGGATTTTTTTTTAATGAAAACGGCTTTTTTATTAATTTTTATGCTTGCGCAGTCTGCTCCTTTTATTGTATTTTCTCCAGTCTTTCAGCGGTTGTGCTTTCCTGCCACTCTCTTTGAGGACAATTTTAATGGCATTATTTCTAGCAGCCTCCCTGTATCCTGCAATTCAATCCTGCCAGCTCACTCCTGGTTTTTGTAGCAGGCAGCGTGCATTTGCTGAGGGAGTCTAGTGGTGGGTCCTTAAATAGCTGCCTTGGGTCCTGCAGGGAATTTTATGCTTTTATATCCTTCTTACTGTATTTTCAAGGGAAATCTTCATTTTAAAAATGCATCTTCTTTCTTGGGCAGTTACCCATTGGAGACTGGATCCAGCTCCAGGGGATTTCCGGGTGCTTCTTTTGCAAACTGTCCCTGTTTAAATTTCAAAGCAGATCCAGCAAACTCCCCATACCCAAGCCACAAGCTTGGGGGGGTTTGCCAGTGGGTTCATTAATCAGCTGCTGAATGAAGTTATTTATGATTATTTTTAGGAATGTTTCTGTGGCATTATGTCCTGGCACACCACTTTTTCCCCTGGAGTAATTGCTCTTGCCACCGTCCTTCCCAGGAGGCCACTGGGAAAGCCCCAATGCCAGGATCAGAGCAGGATTTCAGTCCTTGTGGACTGAACATCACCTGTTGTCAGGCTTAACCTGAGCCTAAGCTTTCCTAGCATGCAGTGCTGGTGTTCATCAGGACACTGACACCTTCTGCTCCATTTTGATTTTTAGATTTTCATAGGTTGTGCAGAAAGATGTGCAGACATATTTCTCTATCTGTGAGAGTGTGTGTGTGAATATACACACTCATTTGTTTGCATTCGATTTTTTGTGTTTCTCCACACTCCCCACACAGGACTCTGGACAGTAGGGTAAGGAAACCCCAGGGGAACAACATCCTGGCAGATTCCTTAGAAACCCCTCAGGATTTCGGGGCTATTTGCACACGTGGGCTGACGCCTTTTGCTTATGGACAACTGAATTCCTTTGTTTTCCTTCCAAGGAGCGGGGTGAAAGTGTCAGGGCTCTGTCTCCTCCTGGGGAGTGGTGGCAGCGGCCAGTCCTGAGGAAGCCAGGGGAGAAGAACACTGACACTGGAGGGAGCAGGGTGTGACAGCAGCATGACATTCCAAGCTGGCATCACTGCTTTTGGTGGTGGTGTTGGCCAGGAGAGACAGATTTCTTGTTCTGAGCACTGCTGCTCTTTCCACTGGAGAGTCCCAATGTTTACGGGGCAGGATCCAAATGGGATTACCCCACTGTGGCACCAGCTTGATCCAGAGCCATTTCCTCCCCTCTGGGATGTTGCATCCTTTAATTTTCCTCTAAAAACCTCCAGTTTTGCCCATTTCAAGCCCTGCTCCCGTGACAGGATTGCAGCCACTGTAACCCAGCCTGTGCTCGTGGCAGGTTCGGACGGAAGACCATGCTCCAGCTGTCCCTCGTGTGCTCCGTGGCTTTCGGGATGCTGAGCGCCGCCTCCGTGTCCTACACGATGCTGGCCGTCACCCGGACCCTCACCGGGGTGGCCCTGAGCGGCCTCTCCCTGATTGTCCTGACTTTGGGTGAGTGTCAGGGGGACTCCTGGCAGGCAGGGGTGGGAAGGGACTTCTCTACCAGGCAGGGTGGAGTTGTAGGAACAGGGGTCTGGAAATCGCTGCTTGTGCAATTTCATTACAGAATATCCCCCGTGGAAGGATCCCAGAATCGCAATTTGCTGTTAATCTAATTAATATTCTAACAATCTACCCAAAATATAATAACCACTTGTTAGTACTTCTGTTGCAACGTGCAACCCAAGCTACCCAATGCCTGTTAAGCATCATCAGTAACACAATAAAAGCCAATATTCCAAAATCTCTGCCCTGTTCCTCTGGTACAGAATTCCCACCTTTTTCAAGCACACGCTGTTAGGACAATTCAGCAGCATTGCCCTGTCCTCAGCACGAGAGGAGGGTGTGACATTTACAGGGTGCTTCTCCTTCCCCAGTTTTGAGTCTGCTCAGAATTTTCCTAAGTTGTCAATCTGTATTTTACAATGAGAAGGAAAAAAAATCACACTGAGCTAGGAAAAACTGAAGCTGAAGAATTTAGGTAATTATATAATAAAAACAAGCTCCAAACTTCAGGGTATCCAGTGGACCACTGGATGATTTTGTGGATAGTTTTGGGATACACTGGACAAAAGGGGTTGTTCCCAAGAACAAATTACAGTTGCAGCAGGAATTTCCAGGATTTTTGCAGATCTAGCCAGAATGAAGCTAAAATGGCTTCAATACTGGAAAAGCCTACGCAAGACCTGACAAATCCCAAGGCCTGCTGTGTTTGTTTATTTTTTATAAAGGTTGATTCCTGCAAGTCATAGCAGAGCTTGGGAGGCACACTTCTGATTGTTAGAGGTTGGAGCAAGATGTCCAAACCTTTGGAGGAGAACTGGCTCTTAGTTCACACAAACAAACAAGGAGAACCCCATCTGGCTTTACAGGTGTGCTGCTGTCTGCTCTGGGTGGATTCCATGTGAACAACAATTCCTCTCAATATATTTCTTTAATCTGAAATAATGAGTGGACAGAGAAATGGGAAACTGTGCAGGCAAGATGGTTAGGGGGAAAAAAACTCAAAAATGGTTGATGAAGAAGACCAATTGAATGGTATTGAATGGGATAAAAAAACCTCTCTATCACCGAGAGTGGTTTTAGCACTGTTCCTTAACACATGTGCAGTGTTGGTTTTTTTTTCTTAAAGCTTTATTTTAGTTGCTTACAGCTTTGCAAGAAGTTAAGAACTGTGGCTGGATATTTCAAATGTTCCAAATCTCAGCCAAGCAGCGGAACTTTGTGAAGGAGAAGATCCCGGGATGTCACCTTGCTTTGCCCTGGTTAAAAAGCCCCGCAGGCCCTCCCTCCCTGGAGAAATCCCCGCTGAACGCTGCCTCTCTCTTCCAGGGATGGAGTGGGTGGACATCCAGCACCGCACCTTCACCGGGATCCTGACCAGCATCTTCTGGAGCGTTGGGAACATGCTGCTGGCCCTGGCAGCGTACCTGCTGCGGGAGTGGCACTGGCTGCTGGTGGCCGTGACGGGTCCTTGCCTCCTGAGCCTCGTCTGCCTGTGGTGAGTGCAGCCACCAGCGGGGGATTTGCTCCTCTGCTGATCCTGGATTCGCTCAGCTACCTCAGGATGAGCAGGACTCATCCTGCACCTGAATTGCCCAAGGGTGGTAACTCTGGAAAAGTGGAGTGGGCTGGGTTTTGCCTCTCCAGCAAGGCCACGAGCCAAGGTCACGTCACAGCTGTGGGGACAAGGAGGAGGCAGGACTGGGGCTGAGGCATTTGGATGATGGGTGGCAGCACAAGGAAGCAGGATTTGGTGCTGCCAGCTCTGCCAGGCGTGGCTCAGAGTAAAGAAAAGAGATTCCAATAGAGGAAGGCACAACCAGATCCAGGCTTTAATCCTTTAATCCTTAAAAGGATTAAAATTTAAAGATACAAAATTTATCCATTCTCTGTCCTCACCTCACTGGGAAGGATACTTTTGGCACCAAATTTTCCATGAAAGCCAATGGCACCTTCAGGCTAGGTCAGGTTCATTTCTCTTTGCACTTTCCATGGCTTTTCTCAGCTCTGTAACCATCCTGATGGGCCAAATACATCTGCTTTCCCTGGGCAATCCCCTCCCCGTAGCCTTATTTAAGAAATACCTGACATCTCCTAAGCCTTAAAATGGGAGATGGTTCATTTAATCAAAGAAACTTTGATTTTTCCCTTTTTTTTTTTTCATGTAGTAATACTAACTAGAATATAGAGTTGATTCACTGGCAGTGAAGTGAATTACATCAGTTTATTGATGGTCTAAAACAGTCCTTTGAATAAGCAGCTCCATTTCCTGGCTGCAAAAAAACCTCTTGTGCTGAAATAAGCAGTCAGGTATTCCCACAACTGCCCCACTGAGGACATTCAGAAACGGGGGGCTGTGTCTTCTTCACCTTCAGGTGGTTGTTTAGTTCCTCCTGGGCACCAGAGTGGTGCTGGATCCCTCTGCAGAAATCACAGACGTGTCCCTCGGGGTAATGGGCAGCTCTGGCCAGAAACCTTGCAGAATAAATTCTGATTTATTACACATATATGTCCAAAAACGACGGGAATAATCCCTGAGCAGAAAGAGTGATATCCAAATGCTAAGGTGCCTTTCAGCCGCTGTCAAAGAGGCTTCTGGAGACTTTGGTTTGCTTGCTTACTGTGTCTGTCCATCAGCATGAAGCAGCAGATTAAATACCTGCACAGATCTAGCAGGAAAATATCAAATAATACTTAAAAAATAGGATATGAACCGGTGCTGTTGTTAATCAATGGCTGAAGGAAGATGTTCATTTTCACTGCTGATGGGGGCTTCCTGGCGAAGAGGAACTTCTGATATTTCACTGATCAAGTCCAACACAACTAAAATATGCGTTCTGCTGACTTTTCCAGTTCAAGTTGTTTTGCTCTCTTTCTAGGACAACCAATCATAAAAAAACCTGAGTCCTTGGAAGTGCTGAAATGCACCCATGCATTTGGACCCATCGTAACTGTTTGATTTCTCTTCCTACGTTAATATTTTTCACGGAGATTAGTTCTCCAACAAATTATACTCTAGTCTTCAAGCACCCAAAAGGTCAGTGATTGCAGAAAATTGAAGGTCTCTGAAGTATGGAATTAAAATCTAATTTAGCACTCTGTAGATATTATTGACACAGTGTCAGAACTCAGTGGAGACATTAGGCAATGAAAAGACTTGGTATTACTCTCTAGAGACAGTGGCAACGAGTGCAAAATGAAATCTTTCCTTCTTTGTATCTCCCAAGGTTGTAAGCTTGTGGGAAGGAGATGAAAACTTTCAACAGCACCAGTTCTCCAAACATTTTTGCTCTACACATCATTTTCAATTCCTGCTTGAATAGTGACCACAGTTGCTCATCAGTTTTATTGTAATCTGATTTAGGGTACATGAGTCACAAACAGTGGATTGTAGGGATCTGGTCTCAGACCATTCTAGGGAGATTCCAGTGTGCAGTGATTATTGTGAAAATCAAGTAATTTTAGCAACTAACAGAGTATGTATAGAGCTCACGGAATCCTTTCTACACTGTAGTTTTTAATATTTCTGACAATTTCAAAGTTTGAAGAGTCCCAGAAACCACAAATGCATAAATACAAACTCCCTGGGGCTGGTTTTAATTGACAAGAATTTGAAACTTCAACTAGCTCAGAAAGTTCAAGCTTTGATCAAAAATTACGTGATTAAAATTTGGGCTAGACATACTTCAATGAGAAGACCGTACTCCTTTAGGAGCAGGAGAGCATGTACATGTCAAAAGGGTGTCCCACTGCTCTTTTCATACACCACAGCTGCGATATTTAGCTGAGGTGGAAATCTCATGGAGAAGATGCCAGAGCCACGTGCATGGGATGGCAAACACGCAGTTCCAAGGGGAACAGTCTCCTCTCCTTCGCCTGCAGGTGGGTCCCAGAGTCCGCCCGGTGGCTCATAGCCAAAGGCAAAGTGAAGCAAGCCCACAGGCACCTGCTTACATGTGCCAGGATGAACGGAAGGAAAGACTTTGCTGTCTCACCAGAGGTAAGGACCTGGAGATCCAGACCCATGTTCTTCTTTTCCCACTTTATCTGTTACTTCTGTTGGATACCTGGAGCAATGCTCAGCCTGCAGTGTGATCTGATTCTGCTTTCTGGAGCAAAATGCTCCATTTTGCTCTAGAAAGCAGAAATTCACTCCTAAAGATAAAGCAGCAGCTCAGCTCCCATAAGGCCAGAAATCCTCTCCATTAGGTGTTTTTCCACTCATTTTTGCCATGGCAAGAAGCCTCAGTGGACTGGACGCTGAACTAAATACACTTATTTACTCTGCTGGTACTTACCCCTCAATCAGTTGCCAAAAGGCTCTTTGAACAAGCACTCTCCTCTTCTCCATGGGCAGGGCTCACTTCTCAGTGCCTGGCTTTTTCATGTGTTCTGTATTTATATAAATAGATGTATAAATAATTACACCTTAAATGAATGCACTCCTAAGAACAAAGCAGGAAGCTCGCTGTTAGCTCCTCATACAACAGCAAACAGCCAAGAAAGTGGGACTGACCAACACAGACTTTTCCAACTCTGTGATCTGACATTTCTCTACAGCCCTTTCTGCCACATGGGGAAGAAGGGGCCATGAGAAGAAAAAGAGGATTAAAGTAGCAGGCAGTCTGTAAAGTTGCAGGAACTCATGCCTCTGACAAGATATGCTCAGAGAATGGCTCTGCAAAGGGAATGTATAGAAAATCCAAGGTGGATCTGAACTGAGAAGGGCAAAGTCCCCAGCCTGTCTGCGGTTTCATGTCTGGATCCTAAAAGCACAGCAGCTGAGGCATTTCTTTCTTTCCATCTCTCCCAGGCCCTCACAAGGATGGCAACAGATCAAAACACGGCAGGGAATTACTCCTACATCAGCCTGTTCAGGACTCCAGTCCTGAGGAAGATCTCCCTGTGTTCTGGCGTGGTGTGGTAAGCGGTGTCACTTCACAGGGGGGGACTCATCCCACAGTTCCCAGAGGGATTTCCCTCAGTCCCACCTCCACCCGCTCCCTGCAGGTTTGGTATTGTGGGAGGGCACTCATCCCGCAGTTCCCAGAGGGATTTCCCTCAGTCCCACCTCCACCCGCTCCCTGCAGGTTTGGTATTGTGGGAGGGCACTCATCCCGCAGTTCCCAGAGGGATTTCCCTCAGTCCCACCTCCACCCGCTCCCTGCAGGTTTGGTATTGTGGGAGGGCACTCATCCCGCAGTTCCCAGAGGGATTTCCCTCAGTCCCACCTCCACCCGCTCCCTGCAGGTTTGGTATTGTGGGAGGGCACTCATCCCACAGTTCCCAGAGGGATTTCCCTCGGTCCCTCCTCCACCTGCTCCCTGCAGGTTTGGTATTGTGGGAGGGCACTCATCCCACAGTTCCCAGAGGGATTTCCCTCGGTCCCACCTCCACCCGCTCCCTGCAGGTTTGGCGTTGCCTTCTCTTATTACGGCATGAGCATGAACCTGACTGGCTTTGGGCTCAGCATCTACCTCTCCCAGTTTGTCTTCGGTGTCATCGAGATTCCGGCCAAGATGGTCATGTACGTGCTGGTGAACCGGGTCGGGCGGCGGCCGAGCCAGGCATGGACGCTCATCCTGACCGGACTCTGCATCGGAGCCAACATTGTCATTCCCAAACGTGAGATGCTCCTCTGCTCTCTGCTAAGGGAGGGGGTCCATTTTCTGCAATGCTGGAGGAGGAGAAGCAGAGATTTGTCCACAGGAAATTCTGTGTAGAGAAGTCCTTCACCTGAGGGGCGTCAATGAGACAAGGTCACTAATGGGAGCCAGCCCTAAAATCTGGTCACAGCAGATGGCTTCCAGTTGCTGTGAAGTGACTAGGAAGGGTCCAGTGATGGTAAGGCACAGTGCCTATCCTAATTATAGTCCATGTACGATGGGAACTGTCAGGACTTTTCCTTTCATCAGTTCAGCTCCCACTTGGGCTAACACTTACTAAACTTACAGATCCAGCCTTTGGAGACAGCAGCTCCAGGGCTATGAAGTTCCCAGTTTTGTGTGTGTGGGAGCACTGAACTTTTTTCCCTTTTTATAATGGAAGTTTCTTCCTAGGGACAGCAGCCCATTGTCACAAAAGCCTTTCCTTTCCCCCAGCCTTCAGCTCCCTGCGCTCGGTAGTGGCGATCATGGGCAAGGGTTTCTCAGAAGCTGCCTTCACCAATGTCTTCTTGTACACCTCGGAGCTCTACCCCACCATCCTGAGGTAAGAGATGCCACCCACCCAGGCACACCCCCAGGGCCTGGCTGGGGCGCTGCCTTTTCCATCAGCACAGCAGGACTACACTGGTCCTTGCCTCTGGAACTAGCAGGTTCTAGGGGTTTCATATCTCACAAGAGAGGAGCAGAAAGCCACCCTTTTATTTACCTGGGTTGTGGGTGGTTGGGTTATGCTGACAGGAAGATGAATGGAAAGGTGAGGAGTGTTCTGTGTGGGAGGATTTTTGCACTCCATAAGGCACCTGTGCTTAGTAAAGTCTTCGTTCCCTGTAATAATCTGTTAAAAGAACCTGAAAATAATAACTTGAAATATCAAGTTTTACAAGGGACACCTACTACCACATTTTTGGGGATCTTTTGGACATCAGGTGATATTAAAGCAGGGACTAACCAGCCTTTCAGGAGGAAAAAGAGAATTTGTTTGACATACCTGGCTAACAGTAACATAAAACCAGATTTAGCATGTGCATGGTTTGGGATATAGCTGAGTCTGGTGGAGGGAATCACCTCACTGATTTCTTTGTGCAAGTCTGAAAAAACCCTCATGAATCACAGCAGGCCTTGTGGCTTCTGCCACTTCTGTCCCTCCCTGTCCAGAGTACCGTCTAGTCCTCTAGATTTCAAAGGTCTGTTGCACGTGGGGAATTACTCACATTTAAACCAAAGCAGTCACACTAATCTACTTTTTATCCCAGATGAGTTTGTATCTTTCATGCTCAAGGACATCGACAAAGACAAAATTGTTGGTTCTTTCTGCAGTACTTGTTCTGCATATGCACAACCAGGTCCTGGGATCCTTGTCATTGGTGTGAAATGCCACCCATCCCCTCAAAATTAGGTTTTATTTCTTTTCTCCTCTCCAAGGTCTCCTTCCTTGGACCAGAAGTGCTCACAGGTATCTCTAGGGTCTGCCACCTGCCTAGCAGCACCTGGGAGAAAGAGGAACTTGGATTTGCTTTAAGCAGGTTGGAAGATTTACTAGTCTCACTATTAGAAAATACTCTCAGGGTTTTAGGCACTCAGAGCAGAAACAACTTTAGAGCAGGTATTTTTAGTGCGGAACTGGAGCTTCTTTCTCGTAATAGACATAAATCTATTTCTCACAGCAGCTAGCTACAGTTGCTCTCTGGGAAATATTATGATTCTAGGAAGATATGAAGAAAGAAAAGGGAAAAAATGGCAGAGGTAAAAAGCCTCAGCACTTAGAGAAAATCGCGGGGGAAAAGGGCAGAGGTCTGACACGACACAAGTAGCCGTCTCTTCCCCGTGGTGGTCTGCACTTTTCCAGGCAGAATGGGATGGGGTACACATCCTTCATGGCCCGCCTGGGGGGGGCCCTGGCCCCGCTGGTGTTCCTGCTGGACGAGGTGTGGCGGTCCCTGCCCGAGGTGACATACTGTGCCATCGCCGTGTGCAGCGGGGCCACCGCCTTTCTGCTCCCGGAGACGCTCAACGTGCGCCTGCCCGAGGGCATCGAGGACGTCGAGAAGCCACCGTGAGTCCCCTCCATCGTGCCCTGCACGTGGATTGTGCTGAGGAGAGGGGACATCCCTCTCTGCTGCCTGCAATTCCCCATCTGTGGGTGGCAGGGAAGAAGGGACAGCCTGGTGGAGCTGTTGGCCTTCCTGCTTTTTTGTCCATCAACCCAAACATGATTGTTTTCCTTCCAGAGTGAAAGTGCCACCAGAAGCCGGTGCTGCCGAGGGCGTGCCACTGCAGGCTCTGCCGAAGTGAGGGACCCCGTGGGACAGCCACCGTGTAGGACTGCACAACTGAGCCATGCTCTGGTCTGCCAGGGAAAGAACCTTTACTGCCCACCAGTCTCACTCCCAGGGGAAGGGGGACTGAGGACACTGGAGGAAGGAGGCAGATTGGGACACCAGGAGCTGACCCACTCTGCAGTGTGGCCAGCAGCAAGGATGCAGAGGTCTAACAGGGTATGGAAATAAAGGCACCTTGTGCTAAGCTCCTCCAGTTTTGTCCTTGTTGGGTTTTGACCTTTCAGATCCCTTCCAGAAACTTCAGTCCATTGGTTTATACACCTCAAGGAACAGCGCGGCAAGAAAAGTACTGACTGTGAATCATTCAAACCCAAATAAGCTCTAATAAATCCAACTGGGTGGTAATTCACGGTTTATTTTAAACCGTAAACTGCAGCTACGAATATTTCTTGTATTTAGAAGTGGCCTGGGCAGTTTTCACACCAAGGCTCAAAGCCAGTAAAAAGCACATGCCGGAATCCCACTGAGAATGAGTTAACTGCAAGCATTTTCCCTACACACACAAAGAAGAAAAAAAGCTTTTGCATTTAAATCTAGTGTGCATGCAAGAAGTATACTTTAAGCTATAGAAAAAAAAAAAAACACCAACCAAACCCAAATCCCAAACACAAAATCCACCTCGCTACAGGAAACTTTGCATGGAATATTGAGTAGTTCATTATTGGGCTTCATTCAGCTTACTGGTCTAACACATTGATCTTAACTTTATGGAATATCTTTGCCTCTTGCACTTAATTATGCAAACAACAGAGATGAGCCACCAAATTATCTATAAACTGGAAATGACCTATAAATTTGGAATCCTGATAAACAGCACTTGTCCAAACTGGGAAGAGGGAGTGGCTTCAGGACTGAGTCCCAGGTGCTCTGTGATTCCCTGGGCTGTGAGGTGTTTCAAGCTAAACCACACACAGCACCGTGAAGAGAACGCACACTGAGGATGCACTGAAAACAGATGCAGAGGCGCATCCAATCCCAGGTCCAAGAGCACCTCCTAGTAGAAATAAGCTGCCTGGAGAATTTTTTTAGCTCCTATAAGACAGCAGCTATTTTTTAAATTAATTTTTTCCATCTGTAAATCACTTAACACCTTACCTCGTGCTGTCAAATAAAGAAAAGGCAATGTGCAGGTCATGACCAATCTGTGTTTCCTTCAGCAAAATGTTCTTTATTTCTTGGAAGTATATCATGATTTACAGCAACCAACTGGAGTATGCAATGCTGATGTCATTACTCATACGGTGTCTGCAGGAAAAACAGGACATTAACCAGCTCAAAACCTCAGAATTTTCATTATTCATAGGTTTGTTACCTGATTTGGGATGGGGAGGGAATCTGACTTCCAGGTTTTGAACTTGTGAGGTGTCTTTGGTCTGCTGGCAGGTTGGTTTGTGAGGAAGGCAGAAGTGATGGTTACAAACAAGGCGACCTTTCCACAAAGACCAAAACAGGTACAAGAGGATAAGTGATTTGAGGAGTCAAATAGATTAGGAAGATCTACCGGCTCACAGCTGAGCTGCAGCCCCCCAGGACTCCCGTGCACAGTGGTGGTGACACACCGGGAGGGTGAGCATCGCCCACGGGCCTTGAGCACCGCAGGGGAGCGGTGACACTGCAGGCACCAAACCTGTGCTGGCTGACAGGGGACATCCCGGTCGGTGTTACATCGGGGAGTGGCGGGGCCAGTGACAGATCCCTGTGGGTGACAGATCCCGGCCGGTGAGCGATCCCTGTGGATGACAGATCCCTGTGGGTGACAGATCCCAGCCGGTGTCACCGGGGAGCGGCGGGGTCGGTGACAGATCCCTGTGGATGACAGACCCCAGTCGGTGACAGAGACCGGCCGGTGACAGACCTCGGTCGGTGACAGATCCCGGCCGGTGTCACCGGGGAGCGGCGGGGCTCGGTGACAGATCCCTGTGGGTGACAGATCCCGATTGTAGCCACACCGGGGACTGGCGGGGCTCCGTGACAAATCCCTGTGGGTGACAGATCCCGGCCGGTGACAGACCCTGGCCGGTTACAGATCCCTGTGGGTGACAGATCCTTGTGGGTGACAGATCCC
>VYZT01020599.1:65740-81092 GCA_013400735.1 Pomatostomus ruficeps
CCCCGCGGGTCGCCGCAGCCTCCCCGCCACCGCTGCGGGCACGGGCGGGGCGCGCCCCGGCGGAGTCCCCGCGGGTCGGGAGGCGATGCCCGCGGTCCCCGGGGCTCCCTGTCCCCGCGGTTCCCTGTCCCCTCGGCTCCCTGTCACTGCGGCTCGGTGGCTGCTTCGGCCTCCGGCGCCCAGACAAAGCTCAGGCACCGCGGGGTCTCTGTGCAGCCGACCCCCGGCAGGGCTCTCTGCGGGCCCCGCTGGCGCCAGCCAGGGCTCAAAGGATCCCCTTCCCAAGCTCCTGGAGAGTGGTTTCACCGGTGATTCCCAAAACACCCGTGCCCAGCTTGAGGCCTGTGTTGTGATGAAGCTGTGGGAAGGGCGGGGGGACCACAAGGGTCACCCGGAGACCCCCCCTGTGACATGGGGCAGAGCTCAGCATCCCGGCCCCCTCTCCAGGTGCATTCCCGGCTTCCCGGACTGCCTTCCCTGCCCTGCAGCAGTGCCCTTGGGGGTGTTTGCACCACTGTGGGGAGCTTCAGACAAACATTGTGGGTTTGTGGGGTCGCGGTGGTTCCTGGTGCTGGCAGGGACACTGCGGTGCTGATCTTAGGTGTAACGGGGGTGTTGCTGCTGTTTGAGACAGGAGGCAGAACAGGGCTAAGCCAGGCAGGCTCAAACCTTCGCTCCAGAGCTGAGGCTGGTTGGGATGTGCCTCTGCAGGGCTCAGTGAGGGTGACAGTCCCTGCCTGGAGCAGGGTGTGGGTAATTCCAGAGTCCCCACACACCCCCTGCCCCAGCACCTTTTCCCCTGCTGCCTGACCCCCACTGTCACCCTGCGACACGCAGGGCTCCGGGAGCTGCCCTGTGCAGGCTTGTCCCCTGCCTGTCACGCACGCTGCGTGTCCCGTGGCACAGCCACCCTGGCCATGTGCCCCGCTGGATGGTGCAGAGCCCAGGAGCAGCGAGGGAGAGTGCCCACAAGCAGGGAGAGCCAAGCCAGGCACCGGCAGTGTTGCAGGGCGTGGCGGGGAGCAGGGATGCACTGTCATCTTGGCCCTGGTTTGTTTCTTCCTGGGGTGATTTTGCAGCACTGTTTCTGGCTGCAGAAGCATCAGAACAGGCAGAGCCCTCTTGCTCTAGCAGCTTTGATGCAGGATGGCTTTGAAGCCCGTTTCCTGCAGCAGAGACCCATCTGTGACTGCTCTTTCAGATCTGCAAGTCACCAGCTCCAGCACCTCTGCCTTGACTCCTCCACATTTGTGAGTGGAATGTCCCCATCACATGGCAGTGCCATCTGGTCACCTCCCTGTGCTGGGGTGTCTGCAGCGGGCAGGGAAACACCGGGAGAGGCTCAGGCAGTGAGGATGCTCACACGTGCTGGCAGCAGGCGCAGCAGGCAGACCTGTGCTTTAACGTGCCCAGCATGCAGAACCTGTGAGCATCAGCCCTCACTGCAGAACAAGTGCAGTTCTCTGATGAGAGCGGGCATGCAAAGCACATCCAGCCATGGGTGGCTTGTGGCCATCTCTAACCAACCCCTTCCATCCTCCAAAAGTGTCCTGGGATGATGGAAGGGCCTCACTGAGCCCTTCAGCGTGTGATACCCAAAAACTCAAACCATTTCTCACAGCCAAGACACATCTATAACCTGTGGAGAGGAGCCATGCTTCGGCACTGGCTTCTTCAAACCATCCTCCTGCAGCAGGAACTGATTGCCTGAAATCTGTCGATTCAGACCAAAAATAACGTGGTTATTTTGATACATTTTCCAAAAAGCTCTATCTTCTCTGGTTCATCTTCCTGAGCAACTGTTGCATGAAAGCTGGCTTGGTTTTCCTGAGGACTCTACTGAGTGGAAGCAGACATTAATTCGGGGAATTGTAGGGATTTGCATAACTCAGGGCCTAAGCTGGATCATGGAGAGGAGTGGGGACTCTCAGCATGCACCACTGCTTCTGTGCAGCTGCAGGGACCTCTGTTGCTCTCACTGATAACCTAATTCCTGGGGGATTGTACCCGTAAGCTGTGTCTGCATCTGGTGGGAAAGCAGTTTGTGCTGAGGGGATGGAAAGGAGGAAGAGGCTGCGGAGGCCTCGTGTAGCAGGGGATGTTGGACTCCATGCCCTGCTGGCCAGGAGAGGATTGCCACTTTGGTCAGTGCCTTGGCAGCTTTTTAATCCCACTAAATGCACAGTACAGACCTCACAACATGCCCCAGAAGTTTCCCTTCCTGCCTCATGGTCCCTCTTTGCTGGCCACCCGACTCTACACTGCAGCCCACTGCTCCATGGCGATGCTAAGGAAACCAGTGGAGGATGTGTCTCCCCAGGATAAACTGGAAACAGAAGAAAATTTGAGGGGTTTTATTATTTTCTTTTCAGTAAAAAAAAAACCTGACTGTGCTGGCTGCACATTGAAGAGCCTGAAGTTACAGATCTTTTCCGCAGGATGGTTTTCAGCTATCTTGCATTTAAAGATCTGTGAATAAAAGTGACCTGGGTCAGGGAAGTGACTTTCAGGCTGAAAATAGATATTCACTCTCTGTATTCTTGCAGCTGCCTGGTGTTTAAAGTAATGTTTGCTCCAGGCCTTTTTTCCCAGGCAAACACCAAGGAGGATAAGTAAAACTCTGGATCCTTTTTCAGGGTCCTGGTCGCTCCCAGAGAGCTTCCAGCTGAGCACAAGATCATCAAGGAGACACAGGTTGGCAGCCAAGCACTGGGACAAGGACTTAGAGAAGCAGTAGGATCTTCATCCTTAGAGATACTCAGGCTTTGACTGGACAAGAGGGTGGAGCAGAGACTCCCAGAGGTTTCTTCCTACCCCAGGTATCCAGTGGGTCTTGCTGCAAGCTGCTAGAAAGAAGCAAGGCTCCAAATCTTTCAATGTTTCCCAGAGTTTTGTGGTATCAGGCCCAAGAGGGAATCCTGCTGTGTGTGACAAAGAAAAAAGGCCCCTTGCTAAGCTGTGATCTCTGTGTCATGGTGTGTTTCCCTGCATCCTCCACCTGTATTTAAGAGTAACTGAAATCTTGGTTCTTAAAAACTGACACCAGCACGCTGAGAACACTTTTGGGTGGCGCTGCCATTTCCCAGTGTGAATTAGGAAAAAAATCATTTTCCTTTGCAGAATGGATGGGTCAGATTAAAACCAAATGGATAACTAGATAATTTTTTGTAACTAAATGAAAGAATCCACAGGAGCCAGTACCAGTTTACAACCTGTTTCTGTAATGCAGGGCAAGGAAACAGCCTCCAATTTTTTCCCCTACTGCCCAGTTCCTTTGCACCAAGCAGCTGTTGTCCCTTTATATATTGAGGAGTTTGTCTGACCTCTGTTTCCCCTTCTTAGGCCATGAACCTGGACTTGTGCAGCTGGTGAATTACTACAGGGGAGCAGACAAGCTGTGCCGCAAAGCGTCTCTGGTGAAGTAAGAAATTCACTGAAATGTTAGATGGGCTCGACAGAAGTTTTTCTCCTAACCCTTGTCGAGTGTGGAACCTGTTTGGAGGGTATTTCAGAGAACAGCTGCCCTGGGAGTGTCCCAGCATGTGCTGTCCTCAGACTCCTGGGCTGCTCTCTAGAGCTGTTTGTGTGCACAAAGGCCTCTCTGTGGCTCCAGGGGAAATGCCATTTCCACTGATTTACATCTACTTGAAACCATAGAGTGTATTGAATCAGATTAGAGCCAAATCAAAAGGAAAAAGAAGTCCAAACGTATCTGCTCTTTTTCCATGTAGACGTTTAATTAAAACCTTCTCCTTTTATTCTCTGTTTCATACAGAGGAGAGACGCTAATGTGCCTTTAGCTAATCAGATTTGTTGGTCAAACAAATGCTTGGAGACATCTCCAGGAAGAGCTCTGGGAGTTATTTCTGCATGACCTGCCATGCCAGGGTCTCCTGGGGAAATCTGGATGAACTCTCGTGGTAGATAACTCTCATCCCTATGCAAACTCTGCTCCCACCAGAGTATCTTTATGTCAGAGCTCCTGGTTGCCTTCAGAAATCTGATTGCCCGTTAGAGTCTGTGCTGATCCAAAGCCTCTCCTTCCCCTGCAAAGAGCCTCTTCCCAGCTGCTTTCCTGGCAGTGGTGATGGTGTTTGTCAGAAAGTGGCACTTACAGCGCTCCTCAGCTCGATTTCTGTTTAGCCTGTTACCTAGAGTGCTAAAAGCACTTGCACACCTGTTTTTGTCTCCTGAAACCTTTCTAACCGTAGGGTCAACCATGCACCAAGCCACTTAGGAACCCAAAGGACAATAAATGACATTCCCCAGGGCTCCCAGAGTGCCACTGACTCACTGCCATCTCAACAGAGAGGCACAAATGCACACAGAGTCAGCACTTCAGGAACTCTGCTTTTGGCTTTGAGCAAAGCACAGGCATTCAGAGAGGCAGGCAGCTCTCTTGACTCTGAAAGAAAACAGGCCTGGGCTCTGCTGACAGAAATTTGCTGGCATCTCCAGACACTACTGGTAGGAGAGATGTGCCAGAGGGATCCCAGGTGCCTTGGGATGTGAAACTTGTAGCTCTGCCCTTGCTTTCAGTGGGTTCCCAGTGGTCTTCATACACAGCTGGGACACCTGATCTCAGTGGGAATGGGATCAAGGGCTAAGCACCAGCACAGAGAACGTGACTGCTCTGGCTTCCCTTTTGCCAGCTGTGATCACAGCATCCTTCCTGCCCTGAGCCGTGTGTGCAAACACACCTCCTCAGTTCCCTTGTGCAAAGGTGATGCAGGGAGTGCACCACAAGCTCTAAGTGACATGGAAACTTCTCAGCTGTTAGTTTCATGATATCCATGGTATCAATAAAATGCTTAATGAAAGCAGAAGGTTCTGGTTCAAAGAGTAGGGCTTCACTGTGGGCTGGGGATGCCATGATAATCTTTAGGAAAACCCTAATTTCAAGGCTCTGATAAGCATGGGATAATTTAGCACAGACTATCTGTAAGATACCATTCATGCAAAAGAGCCCAGTTAATGATGATTTTTCCTTATTAAATGATCCCCATGCAGGTGAGGACTCTCTGGAGATTAACAGCCTGATCTCTCTTCACCCAGGCTAATCAAGACAAGCCCTGAGCTATCGGAGTCCTGCACGTGGTTCCCTGAGTCGTACGTGATTTACCCAACGAACCTGAAGACCCCCGTGGCTCCAGCAAAGAACGGAATTCAGCATCTCATAAACAACTCGAGGACGGACGAGCGGGAGGTGTTCCTGGCAGCTTACAACAGGCGGCGGGAAGGCAAAGAAGGCAACGTGTGGATTGCCAAGTCCTCAGCTGGTGCCAAAGGTTCATTCTCCAGCACCAGGAGCTGTTTCTCTTTATTCCTCACTCTTTGCATGATCCACAGAGTCCCAGGGTCTGGCTGAGCCAAGCTGATGTGTGGTCTGACTCTGAAGGGCTTCACTCACCAACTGCATGCCAGTGAAGCCGGCATGGGGCTCCCCACAGGCAATGTGGCGTGCACACACTACCGAGAACATGCATGGCAGTGAAAGGGCCTCCACTTCTCCACACAGGCACCTCAAAATGCGGGAAAGTGCTGCAGGGAGGAGGCAGCAGGGACCAGGGAATGTGGAGAGCAGGTTAGAGGGAGCAGAACAGGATATAGGGAGGCAGTCAGCAGGCAGGACAGCATCCTTCGAGGGCAAGGAGCCCAACTCCCCATGCTGCAGCTTAATTTGCCTTCTCCAGGGTGGAAGTCCTGCTTGGCTTTCAACCAGGCTCAGATGCCTGGTGCCAGTGGCCTGCCCATGGTCACACTGAGGGACTGGCTGAGCAGCCACGAGCTCAGTACGTGGAAATTGCACCCAAGCCTCAGGGGAAGGTACCAGAGCAAAGACAAGCAGTGCAGTGTCTGTCTGTCCATTTAATCTGAGTAGGGCAATAGATATCCAAGTGATAACGTGTCCTTCATTGTTCCAGGGTCATTCCACCACTCACTCCGCAGAAATAAGGAGCTGTGAGATAGCTGCACACAGCTGTAGATGCAGTGCTTTGATAACTGGGTGCTCTCTGTCAGCTGCAGTGTTATCCTGTATTATTAGAATTGCTATGTTTAAAAAACTTACCTTGCCGTGTGTGCGGCAGAGCCCAGCCTGAGGAGGGACCTGCTCTTCTCAAAGGGAACAAGCCCACGTGTATTACTCATATTTGCAGAGTCACTTCGGATACAGTCTTGCAAAAAGAGAATGTGAAAGCCAGAGGTGGCTGCAGGGAGGCTGCACCATAAAACTCCTTCGCACCGGCTTCCCTCGCTGCTCTGCTCTCTTGGCTGTGTCACCAAGAAGGATTGGAAAAGTTATTTTCATCAGGAACGAAGGGGAGATGAGTCCTTTTGTTACGACAGTGCAGGAATGTGTTTCTGTGTGGTAAACTGGCAAGAAATCCATCTGGGCAATTGTAAAGGCAGTTGCTGCAGGATGAGGAGGTTCAGACTCTTCAGATACTTCATGCAGTGTGATCCCATCTTTTCTGCGCTAAAGCAGAGTAGCCTTTTGTATTCATCAGTGTGCTGCTGCAAATTAAAGTGGAAAGCAGAGTCTCATGGTAATCTTCTGGAGGGAAGTTTGAAATGTCTGAGGATTACTTCTGATGAAGAAGAAAGCTCGTTCACGCTAATTACCGAGACAGATACAGCTCAGGCACAGCCCCTGCCTTGGGACAGGTGTAACAGAAGCTCAGTCACCCATCAGTAACAGGAAAATTAAAGGTTTAGGGTGCCGTGACTCAAACTGTTTAAGAGTTTGCAGCTGTGGCTGGAGGTTTGGTGTTTTCTTTGAGAGCAGGGACAGCTGCCCCACATAAGCTGCTTTGCTGCCTCACTGGGTTGCTGACTGGGTGCACAGTTAGGCTGACCCTCCCCTTGGTTTGCCATGTGTGCAGTGTGGAACGGGTGCCTGCTGATCTCCCCACTGCAGAGACTTCACTGGCTTGGGGGTTTTGTTTCCCTCCTCCCCCAGTGCACA
The DNA here is from genome assembly GCA_013400735.1 of Pomatostomus ruficeps. Lineage (NCBI taxonomy): Eukaryota > Metazoa > Chordata > Aves > Passeriformes > Timaliidae > Pomatostomus > Pomatostomus ruficeps. Next base: position 72,708 of record VYZT01020599.1, read on the forward strand.
ACCTGAAGCTGTGCCAGTGCAAGGTTCTGCCTTGCTCTGCTGTGATCAGGGGACTAAAAATCCTTGCCCCCTGCGTAAAGCGTGGGTGAGAAAGATGCCTCGATGACAGACTGGCTTTCGGTGGAGGGTGCTGGGATGAATGGGAGAGCAGCAGGGCTGGAGAGCTGAGCAGAGGAGGGAGCAGTGGGAGTGCCTGCAGGGCTGTGCCCACAGCTTCACAGGCACATCACAGCTAGGAGCATTTTCTGTGCGATGATCCTGTCAAAGCCTGCCTGTGCTCCAAACCTCTGTTATCCCTTCAATGCCCCCTTGAAGAGTGGGGTTTTTTTGCACAGTATTTCCTCAAAAACGCTCAGCACAAAGTTAAGACTGAAGTCATCGGGTTTAGTCCAAAAAGTTAACGCAAAAAAAAATGCCTGAAGAATGGGCAGAGTGCCAGAGAAGTGTTTAATAACTTTACCTGAGCTGGTTTGTCCCTCATGGCATCATTCCTTTATGAAATCCCAGGAGGAAAATGGTCTCACTTCAGTGCTCTGCAACAGGAGTTTCCTGTTTGGACTCTTGCAAGAAATGAACAGTGACAGCTTCAGCCAAAATGTGGGAGTATTTAAACAGCACAGTTCATTTTTTTAATGAGGAGCTTCCACAGCAGGAGCACTGACTACATGGATGAACAATTTAAAATAGTACTTTCCCTTATTCAGCAATGATTTTAATAATAACTTAAATGAACTCAGTGAGCAGGGCAACACTGTGCATCTGTGTGTGTGAGACTGCCTCTGGCAGCCAGAGGAGGCAGACAGGGAAAGAAAGTCTTGAGTCTAGGATTTAAAAACCCACAAACCATCCTCCCCAAATAAAAAAAAAATTGCAAAAAAACCTTTACAGAAAATGTGCCAAACCCCCTGTTCTCTATGAACTGCTGAAAACCAGGGAAAAACAAAACCAAATTCATCAAGTGCCAAATACGAGCACCGCCACACCCTCCTACCCCTGCCAAGCTTAGATGGGAAGAAAAAAAAAGAGACATGAAAGAAAACAAAATGCCCCCAAACCAAGCAGCTGCCTCACTGCTTGCCCAGGTCCCTGTCTGCTGTGCATCTCCTCACACCTCAACAGCCACCCCCCTACAGCCGTGCCCCAGGCAGGCTGTGCCATGTCAGGTCCCCTCAATTCCCATTTTCATTAGCCTGGTTTCCAGGGAGCCAGAGGCCCTGTGGCAGGGCAAGACGGAGATCTCTCCACAGATTCATTCCCATGGAGTAACTGTGACATTTCTTGGGCACCAGATGACCCTGGGGCCACAGGTTCTCACTTTTATTAATGAGCCGTGGTTCACTTGGGGCTGAGAAGGCTCCAGCAAAGGTAGAAGGATCCTCTACCTAATTTTGTCTTCAACTTTCTGTGGCAGGGGAAGGGATCCTGATTTCTTCAGAGGCTTCAGAGCTCCTGGACTTCATCGATGAGCAGGGACAAGTGCATGTGATTCAGAAATACCTGGAGAATCCTCTACTTCTGGAGCCAGGGCATCGCAAGTTTGACATCAGGTAACCTTTTCTGCCTTTGTAATACCAGTTTTCTTTTTCATGCCGTTTCTTTTTGAGCTACTGAGACTCGAGTTTGTTCTCCTGTCCCCTAGGAGCTGGGTTCTCGTGGATCATCAATATAATATCTACCTCTACAGAGAGGGTGTCCTGCGGACCTCTTCCGAACCATATAACAGTGCTAATTTCCAGGACAAAACCTGCCACTTGACCAATCACTGCATTCAGAAGGAATATTCCAAAAACTACGGGCGCTATGAGGAAGGGAATGAAATGTTCTTCGAAGAGTTCAACCAGTACTTGATGGATGCCCTGAACACAACGCTTGAGAATAGCATCTTACTGCAAATCAAACACATAATAAGGTAGCCAGCTGCCTTCTGCCGAGGAGAACATAGGGGAGTGTGTGTGGACACAGCTGGGGAAGCAGGCAGACCAAGAAGGGAAGGGTTTCAATGACATAAATTTAAGATAAGGCCATAAATACCCCCATATCACTGCCCAGTGGAAAGGCACCTCTGTAAGTGCTGTTGCCTCGGTGGTATGTGTCAGTGTGTCTGTGTTTTTCCAGCTGTGGCTGGAGAAGGATGGAGTGAAAAGGGAAGAGAGCAGGTCAATAGACAGGGCTGGGAGAGGCTGAAATTTAAAAAGGCAAAAAGGTGATAGAGGGGAAGTGAAGCTGGACTCAGGTCTGCAGGCTCTGGATGCTTCCCCCACCATCAGCCAGCAGCACCACGTGGCTTTTGCCTGGGTCATCTTACTCAGTCCACACGGAGCCAGTTCCCTCCTGGGCATGGAAAGTGCCTGGAGAGAGATCTCAGTGCTGCAGAGAAGCCAGGTCTTGACAAAGCAGCCCTTCATGAAGGAATTTACTTTGCAAGTACCCCATTGAATGCACTAAAAAAACATAATCCTTGAAGGACTTGGAGGCAAATGCGCATCCAGTGGCAGTTCCTTGAGGACCAGGACCTTCCTGCTGCAGCCCTTTGTGGCACTGCACATCATGATTTTCAGCTCGCCTGACCCAGTAGTGAGGGAGGATGCTGCTTTCCAGCTCTTTGTGAGTCAACTTGGGGCTGTCCTCACATGGATTTTCACAGTCACAGGATCCCACTTGCAGGGACCTGGTTCCCATGGCATATGTTGGACATAACTTGTGATTTGGGGCAGTTCCAGGCCACTTAACTCTGCAATGCACGTGTCCACAGTGGCCTTAACCCTGAGTTTCTGTTTTTCCCTTCACAGAAGCTGCCTTATGTGTATAGAGCCTGCAATCAGCACGAAGCATCTTCACTACCAGAGCTTCCAGCTCTTCGGCTTCGACTTCATGGTGGATGAGGAGCTGAAGGTCTGGCTGATAGAAGTCAACGGGGCCCCAGCATGTGCCCAGTGAGTAAATCAGTTTCTGATTTACCCTTGTGATGCCACCGTTCACATACCTCACCCAAAATGTGGCTGTGTCCCCACTCCCGGTGAAAAAGGTGAAAGAAAGTGAATGGCAAGGGAGGTTTTCAGGCTAACACTGCACACAGCTCTAAGTTCCACTCAGCTAGGGTTCATTGCTCCTGTCTCTGTGTTTGGTATCCCCCAGCTTCCTTCCCACATGAGGTGGGGCACTATCCTTGGTTTTTCAGCAAATGGGTTTGAATATAACTTTTATTACTCTTGGGTTGAAGTTATGTTTGCAGGTTTAACGCTTTGGGAGTCAGGTTGGTTCTCAGTCTCTCTTGTGGAGCCACTGGTGGCTGCTCTTCATATGAACACATGATAAATGAGTGGCATTAAGGGCAGCAGCTGGAAGTGAATGACTGAATTTGCAGGCAGCAGGACACTGTGGATGCTGCAGATGTTCCCAAATCTCTGAAAACCGGAGTAAAGACTCCTTAACACCAATTTAGTGTTAAGAAGGCCATCATTTTTGCAGGTCACGTGGGGATAACTCCTGACCTTACGTGCCCATGTGATTTTACAAATGTGTTGTGTATATCCAGTCACTGCATGCATATTGCAATTTTCCCATTATCAAAAAACCCTCCCCAAGTTCCCAGATTATTGTTGTGGCTGTGCCTGCATTCCTGAGCCAGATGTCTTGTTATCTTCCAGCCATCCTTGCTGGAAAAGCAGATTTTGCATGCCTTGTTTCACAGGCACAGTAAAAATTGAATTAACCCTTTTGGTATCACAGAGATTGGATTAAAGCTTCTTCCAGTAGCCACAGGGAACAGCCAAACAGCCCTGGCCATGAACATCTCTGTGTAAGCACAATGGGAGGTGCTGTGTTACGTGATTGAGACAACTGCAGGAGACCAGAAATTTTTGCTAAGTGAGCATCTGTATCATATTAAAAAAAAAAAACAAAAACAGACCAGCAAAAGAGAACAGGTTGTACATCACTGCATTAGAATTTGATCAGATTAGATGTTGATTAAATTAGATTAGATCCTTGCTAACAGTAGGCAAAAAATGCAGGTCAAACTTACCAGACAGCCTGTTCAGCAGCTTTTTCAGGGCTAGAGCTTGGGGAGTTTCTGTGTCCAGGATGCCCTGTTCACAGTGTGCATCAGGGTGCAGTACTGCCCTGCCCCTCCTTGTGTTGCTGTATTGGTAGAATTTGGCTGTTGCTGGGTGGGTTTGGATTGCAGCAGTGCCCTGTTTGTTTTGTGCCTCTTGGAAGAGCAAGGGCTTTGTTGGGCACTTGGAAGATTGAAAGCAGCTGAGGTAGGTTTTGGCTATTTGTGGCTTCTCCTGTTCAGGGTTACTCTAATTTATACCACTCCTATCACACAGCTCCCATTTAAAGAGGAAAAAAATTGGCTGCTGAAAGCAATAACATTCCCAGGAGCTGAAAAAACATCTTACTGTCACATAGCCCCAGAAGCATGGAGTAAAAGATGTTGTTAATCCTGGGAAAAACAGCTCTGGTACTAAATATGTCCCAGATGCCAGCACATTCAGGGAGGTTACACACGTAAATCCTGACTCCGTGAGTTGGAAGGCTGGTACAGGGAGCCCTGAGATGTTTTCTGCCCCTGAGCATCTTGTGGTGACTCAAGTCTGAGGCCTGAGGGTGCCTCTGCTCAAAGCCTGACCTGACTGTCAGCATAGATAATGGGTTTTGTGGTCCTCTGTGAAAGGGAGCAATATTGGGAACTATCACCATGGAAAAAGAAGACAGTTGTTGGTGCAAGCAGTGGGGAGGTGGAAGAGATTCTGCTCTCCTCCTGTTTGCCACCCTGAAACTCCTTGTGATGGGAACAGGATCTCGTAGATCCTGCTGGGAAAACGCATTTCTACATAAAAATTGGCCGGGGGTTTGCTGGTTTGTCCTGCCTGGGTATCTGATTCTCTCTCTCTCTCTCTCATCTCTCAGGAAGCTGTATGCAGAGCTCTGCCAAGGAATTGTGGATGTAGCCATCTCCAGCGTTTTCCCCCTGAATGACACCGGGCAGAAGATGAGCCAGTCATCGTCGATCTTCATCAAGCTGTGACGACGACACAACTGCCACTGCTGTGCACAGGGAGAGACTGCACCCCTCGGGTCAGCACAGTTCGGTGGCTTTATCTCAGTAACATGCCAAAAAGCGATAGAGACAGGCTTCATATTTTCTGGGAGACCACAGGGAAAAACAACAAAACAGGCATCCTCACAGAGCTGTGATGAGCCAGAGCTGCTCAGATAACTCTGCCTGCATTCACTAAAATCCACTTTAGAAACAGCTCCTGTGACTTTGATACCTGAAACAAATCTCTCTGGGAGAACAACAGAACAACCTTAAAAACGAAACCCCAGCAGGGATACTGTAATGCTGTATTAGCTCCTCCTTTTCTATAGAGATAACATTGGGTTTTTTAAGGGAATCGAGTGGAGAGAACGATGGAGTTGTCCTCCTCCCGCTGTGTTTATTCTTTCCTCACCTACTGCATCATTAGTGCCTTAGCTCGGCTCCAAATAGGTGACTCCTTTCCTTTGTTCCTGCTCTGTTACATAGAAAGGAGCAAGCTCTGGGGCATCGCAGGGTGCCTCAAACCAGGAACACCAAGAAGTCAGTCTCCTTAGGTCCTTTTCCAAGCTGGTTGGCTGAACACCCAGGCAAATGGCTGGCAAAAGGCTGCTGAACTGCAGGCGGTGAATTAACCCAAGCAAGGAAGGCGATTTTCTTTATTTATAGCTATCCCTTTTCCTATTGAGATTTGAATCAGTGTCTGTCCCAGTCTGAGGCAGCTGGATTCCGCTTAAAAGAGGTAGAGAGACCCCCTCAGAGCTCACTGGCAGGCTGTAGGGTTTCTGGCATCACTTGTGCTGAGTGTTTCAAGCAGCAGAAACCTGATCCCGGTTTCTCCTGAGGCTCTGCAGTGAATTTAGGCTCTCAGCTTTCACCTTCATGATTTACTTGAGGCTTGAACCTGAAACCTTTCTACCCAAATCCCGTTTGATCCAGCCAACTTTATTCTCCTCCGTCTGACAAATATTGCAATCTCTGCCCTGAACACAGTCCACAACTTGATCTTAGCTAGGGGGAAGGTGGGTGAGGTTTGGTAGGCCAGGAGAGAGATTCCTGTTTGCCACACATCTGGGAAATAAGGTGCTTTGGGGGAAGGAGAGATGAAATTCCTTGAGGTATTCTGAATTTCAGACCTAACACCTGCTTTGAGTATAACCTAAATCCCTGTGATATTGCCCACCCTGTGAAGTGTATCTGAATTTTCAGTGTGAGCCCAGCACACCCCTCTGGCAGGGAGAGATGGTCATGGAAGGAAACTGGTTCCTGTTCCCCATAACAAACAAACAAACAAGAAGACATTGTGGAGATTACAAAATGCCTTTGTGCAGTGGGAAGTGAACCAAACGATGGAATTTCTGCCTTCCTCAGAAGAACCTGGCATTTTGTTGTACTCATCTCTGCTTGTGATGGAGATTTCAGAGTTCTTCGTGCAGCAGACAATCCTGACAGGAAGGGCTGGGTGATGAGCAGGGAGAAGGATGTGGGGGAAGGACTGGGTGAGGTTTTTAACCTTATGGTAGCACAGAGTTGTCAGAATTTCACTGCAGCCCAGGTAAAGTGTCGTGGTAACACGCCAAGGTAAAATGTAGGCTGCTGAGGGCTGTTGCTCAAAGTTCACCACATCTCCATTGACATTTTCATGTTAGTGAACTTAAAAACTGCACCTTTTTTGGCCAGCAACGGGAAGATCTCACAGCAATTGCTGTCATCCAGGATGTGTCTAAGGTGGCAGCTGGGTTCTCATAAGCTCTAGGGCAGATGAGAACAGAAGATTCTCCCCATCATGATGAACCGAGAAATTCTCATTTTCTGGGGTGCTAGACCCATCCTTCTCCTCAGAAGGGAAATTCAGAGAATGCTTGGTGGTAGAGCCACAGCTACAGACAATGCAGCTATTCATACCCTGCCTTTCCAGCTGGGCTTGGGGGAGGTAGTGTTTCAGGGACTGAAATTTTCAGGAATAACTAACATCCTTTGGAGGAAAATGTGTATTTTCCACCTTCCCTCAAAGTGCCCCCTAAGGTAAAGCACAGGAGGTAAATGATAAAGGACAGAGAGCACAGTGCCTAAAGTTTTGCCCCAAATCCTAGCTACGAGGTGGAGTAAAGGATGTGTGTGTGTCTGAGGCCTGGGCGTTGCAGCCATGGGTGCACCTTGCAAGTGATGCTCACAAGCCCCTGTGAGACTTTCTGTTTGTTTCTTTTTTTAGGAATATACAACAATAAATGTTTTCTAGTTTTATTTCAGCTAAAAGGTCAATAGAAAAGGTCTTACTCTCTTTCCTGAGCTTTCACCCAGGATACTGCTGGGTTTCCAGAAGACACCTACCATATTGCAGAATGTCTCTAGTCTTACTTGTATCCCTTCACGTCATCCATGAAGAATTTCTGGCCCAGGTGCTCTGGCTGCGTTGTCCAGCAGGGCCTGGTCCCGCTGGACTCTGGGTTTCAGGTAACTCCCATGTGGCTCGTTCCATACAAGTTAAGTCATGTCGTGCTTTCTGCTGAAATCTGGTGGCCGCCCACAGTCCGTGGAGAACGCCGGAGAAGTCTGAGAAAGGCTCGAGCGCCGATTTCACCCAGGTGACTGTGACCAGTGCCCTTCAGGACTTGCTTGCATGTCCCTGCTCCCAGCATTTCTTGTTCCACACGTGCAGCTCTCTCCCGGGAGAGCCGTTCATAATCATGCTCCATGACAGTGTCTGCCGTGGCAGCCCTTGGGAAACCCTGGTGTTGAGGGCATGTGGGGTGCACGGGTCACTGCCCAGCCCGTCCGGCTCGGGGATCGTGTGCCCAGCTGCTCTCACCAGCATGTGCATGTGGGGCTGGTGAATGCCTGAGCTCCCGGCTCTCCGGGGAGCTCGCATCTATCCACATCTCTCCTGAACCATCATTAAAACATGCAAACCCCACCGCCTGCGGTGTTTCCTTGCGGCAGCGGGTCCCTGGGGTGCGGAGTGCCCGGGGAACGCTTCTGGTGGGTGCCTGCGGTGCGTTCCCCTCCTCTCACCGTGCGGGATCCCGGGAGCTGCCCGCGTCCCCTGGGCTGTCCCGGCAGCGGTGGGAGCTGGGGAATAGCGGGGTTGTCCGGGATTCCGGGCGGGCGGAGAGTGGTGGGGACGGGCCGGGGATCCAGGCTGCTCTGCCTGGGGCGCACGTGGCCGGACGGGGGGAGGGACACGGGTGACATGGGTGGAGGGACACGGGTGACACGGATGGAGGAGCGGGAGGAGGGGCAAGGGTGACACGGGTGCAGGGACGGGAGGAGTGACATGGGCGACACGGATGGAGGGGCGGGAGGAGGGGCATGGGTAGAGGGACAGGGGGAGGGACACGGGT